>JAHPZR010024016.1:27500-57500 GCA_019787425.1 Platygyra sinensis
GATATGAAACTGCAAGTGAAGTATATATGAAATAGTTCACATTTGTACTGCGGTTGTAGATGAATGTGAAGAGTGATCATCACAGTAAATTTTCCAATAAAGAAAATTGGAAAGAAGAAGCCTGTTGATGTTTCTCATGATAGTTACCTGTAATTTTGTTTCTGTTGTTTTTGAAGGTTATTCTAGTTGATGGGAATGGGATGTTGCATCCAAGAGGTACAGATAGTGTTGCCATGATAACCTTGAATCTAAATGCAAACATTAGAATTAAATTACATGTATCTAACATGCTCAACAAGGAGGCAAAGAAACTTATGTGCATGATAGTTCAGGGCTAGTGGATTCAGTAGCTAGTCAGGTAGTGGATTCTATTTTTTGCTTGACCGGTGGGCAAGTAATGATTTTTGTGGAAATTAATATGTCTTAAATTAATTAATCTTGCTACTAAGGAATTTTAGGGGTTATGTCGAGTGATTTGGGGGCTGGTACATCATAAACAAGTGCAAAATTTGGTTTTCTTTTGTGTGTCAAGCAAGTATATATTGACTGCAATTTTTTTGCAAGTGAGCTGTTTGGATTTACACTTTTCACACTTAAGATCTTGAATTTACAGGATTTGGAATTGCCTGTCACCTTGGAGTTCTGACAGATATTCCTACTGTAGGTGTGGCCAAGACCCTTTTCCATGTGGATGGGATAGAGCGAGACTCCAAACATGCCGAGCAGGTGAGGCGTCAATTGCAATATGAATCATGATTCATTAGAATTTTGGTAGAAACTTATTAGAATTAACCTAACCCAGAGTAATACAGACATCAACAAGATTAGAAAACACAAGTTGTACTATGTAAATACTGGTGACAGTCTGGGGGAGGTTAGGGGAAAAGCCAGTGGGTGCAGGCCCATGCAATTAACAAATGATGACATCTATCAGTCTCTACACCTCGACACTTTCTTCACTGATCAGTTTTTTGTTTACAAACCCCTCCTGCATTCTTCAGACTGAGTAGTTAATGACTATGACAAAATAAACATAATTTTTGGCTGAAGCCCCAATAATATGAGTGTAGGAACAATAAATGTATTTTTAATAAGATGATTGTTTTGTTCCACTTTTCACAGATTAAAAACCTGTTGAAAACTAGTGGGGATAGTTTTCCACTGTTAGGTTCTTCTGGTACAACCTGGGGCAAGGTAAGAGGGAATGTATGCATTTTGGATTAGGTTCCACATAAGGAAGCATGTAAAAACAGTTAAAGATAATTTCTGCAGAACTGATGAGCAATAATGGCAAAATTAAGGTTACCAAAAAAAACACCTCATAGCATGTATGGTAATGTTTTGAATACGTACAGACAGGAGGAAATTATCAAGACTTGGACTTGCAAGCTGATCCCGCCACAGAAACTTGAACTTGAAGTTATCCATTTTTCGATTAAAAGTGATGTTTCACATTAGTTGATAACACAATAACACACGCCTTAAGCACTCTTACATGGTTTGACATTAACTTTCTTGAGAATGCTTGAGAATTTAATTCCAGGGTCACTTAAAGAAATGAACTAAAGTGAGTTGTTGTAAATAGTATTCAAAAAGTTATCGTGCTGTGAGTAGATTTTCAGTAATAATCTTATTCATTTTTGCACTGATTGGTTGAACTTTGCGCAGAATTTGCCTGAAGTACTGTCAAGTCAAATTTTGTCTGCTTTGTTTGATGTGTTAATTCTTGATTTGTTTGTATTTTGGGTTAAACTCTTCATTAGAACATATTTGTTGGCTGAGCTGTTAATGTAATGGCATATGCTGCCAAACTTTGCACTGCAGACTTATAAACTGTAATTTTGTATTCCCACTTCCATTATCAAGAGCTAAGATTATTTATATAACCATAAAATCATTGTACATTTATAGGCTTTAAGAAGTACTCAACAAGCCTCTAACCCTATCTATGTGTCAGTAGGCCATAAGATAGGACTGGAAACAGCCGTGAGTCTGACACATGCCTGCTGTCTGTATAGAATACCAGAACCCATCAGACAAGTAAGAAATTTAAGGATTGAAAATATACTGTCTTGTTAATTGCTTTTAGTTGTAACCATGTCTCTGTTCTCAGATACATTTTGTTTAAAGATTCCATCATTTTTTTTCCTTATCTGGTGACAGTGAACTTGACTTTATGTAGGGTGACAGAGTGACTCCTTTGGTTATGCTGAATTAAGCTGAACAATGCCCTTGTGATCATCTTTTTATCGCATTTTCCTTATTTCATTGTGTTTGCAGGCAGACATCAGATCTAGAGAGTATCTCAGGCAGCATTACACTGAAGAATTGAAAAACTGTTCCTGCATAACACAAAACAATGATGATAATGCCTTCACAGTCATACAAAATAATGAAATAAATCAAGAAAGTCTTGTAGATGATGCCAGTCAGGCATTTGATGAGCTTAAACTCAGTTAAGTAACTACAAGTGGACAATTTGTTTAGGTTTGTAACAGTTCGTAAAAATAACAAATTGCCAGAACATAATTTTTTATGCTATTTAAAATCAGGTTTAATCTTTCCTTCCCCACTAGAAAAATCACCTCATTCATTCATAATAAAAATTGAGAAATCACCTTCCCCTTTCTATGAAAGATCAAAGCAACTGTGGTAGTAAGATGATTCGTGTTGAACTGAAATTATGTTACAAGTAACAGACTTAGAGAATATTTAAGATGTAGATCAAAATCTATCTTATTTTCAGCACTTTTATCACAGGGAAATCCAATTATATTCTTGCACAGTTTTAGCATGCATCTCTTGGCTGCCCACAACAACTTTCGTTGAAGAATGTAAAAGGCAACAAGAGATCATTTTTATCAAATTTTGGAGTAAAATAAGTCATTTTAGATGTAAATAAGCAAATGACATGTCTGAAATAAACCTTGTATAAGCAGTGGTGAATCACTTACATGTATATAAGAAATGTTAATGACTTGTAAATAAAGAAATTTCATGCTGCTAAACTGCCAGGCCTTTCTTACAGATGACAGATCTTTTATAGGCTGGCAGTCTATCTGTCTGTAAAAATTCACCAGTTTATTCAATCTGCAAAATGCAGTGGCCTAACAAAGATCTGGACTGAGATTGAAAATTATGAGAGAGATTGAGAAGAAATATTGAAGATACGCTTTTATTATCTCACTAGCTTTACAATCATATGAGGCTTGCATGCAAGCTTATCCACATTTTGTATGTATCATGCAAAAATGCATCACACATAGCTCCTCTCTTGATTCATACACCACCCATGAATATACGGTATATCTCAAAATTAAAACAAGAAGAAAAGGACTGATTTGCAATTTACTATTTAAAGGGAGAGTCCTACACTCACAAATCATCTACTTGTCAGACCTGAACATTTTTTCTCTGTTGTGACCAACAGAAGAAGCCTACCAAGCCATAAAAAGTTGACCATAACATGGGACAGTCGTATATCCATCTATGCAAACTCTCCCAGATACCGATCAAATCTCCCACTCTCCTGTACAAGTCCCCAGATCTCCCAGACAAGACAAATTAAAGCCCATAAAATTTTCCTCACATATTTTGACCAATTTTTATTTTTATTTTGGGAGAAGTTTTTTTTTTTATTTTTGATGAATTTTAAGATTTGAACTGAAGATCTATACTTTTAACAACTTTTTGGATCAATATCAGTATCTGGGCAACTGTGCACCTACCCCTCCCCTAACCCAACATGTTATAATAAGTTAGTGTTACTGCTGGGTTAGGGGAGGGGTAGGTGCGCAGTTGCCCAGATGCTGATATTGATCCAACTTGTTTTAGGGTAAAAAAAAGGTAACATTGGTGATCTTTATGTGTTGATTTTTATGTGGCTAAATGCAATTTAGGCTAAGTCAAACACAAGACAGCACTGGCCAGCAGTATCTCCCAGGTTCTGGTGCAGGGTGGCCGGAAGTTTTGTACAGGGCCCCACATGGCTTACAGCTCAGCTTCAGATGTCAAGTTATTTGCGTTTTGTTAATGCTGTGGGATAGTTCGCAGGGTGATTTTATTCCCGGCCCGCCTAAGTATGTGGTAAGTCTTTGTGTTTCCACTGACTTGTCAGTGTGATGGTGCCGGGTGGGTGGCTGCCACTCACAAGGTTGTCATGGATACCCTACACGTTCGGCTTGGGTTTGATTTGTGGCCACACCCTCCTTTCTAGGCACCATTCCCCAAGCTTATCTATTGTTGATGAGTTTAATTAGGTTTGCATCTCTGTTTATGTTGCTGTTCAACTTTACCCTTGCTACAATTTAGCATTTTCCTTTGTTCTGGTGTATGATAATACGTATATGAAACAAGGGGAAATTTGTAGTAAATGGTACCAAGGGCAATTTTGAACCACTTAACTACATAAACCAGCTGTCATGGTCTCCAACTGTAAAAGACTTATTTTGAAACATCAGCCTTTCATATTCAGAGGTTACTTTATCATAGCTAATACTTAACATCCCATCCTAACAAAATGCCCCACCCCTGCCCCACCAGACATATGACTACAAGTGCACTGTTGTCCACCTCATTTGACGGACTGCTCTACACAAAGAGGCCTCACTCAATTGATGCCACTCTTGTTCAACGAGATGCAAATGTTCAAAGTAGCACCGTTTTTTGTAGTCTAGCACAGTTAACAATAGCACCATATAGTTTCAAGCCCACGCTATAATGAAACTTCCCGACCAGTCAATGTCTGAATTAATTGGGTTAAAAATACTGAACAGCTTTACTTGATTGTGCTGTACATAGCACACTCCACAGAGGTAAATGTCGGCATTTTGTACGTTCCAGTGTCTGTTGATGGCGCGTGAATTTTAATCTGCCTCATGTGAGTGTCTCTTCCATTCTGATGATTTGCCAAAACAGCGATCTGCAACATGTAAGTTCTCAAAGGTTTCTCTCCATCTGAGAGAGACACGGTTAACCAGCCATTGGGCTCCTCCAGCTCTATCAGTTCTATCTGGTGTAAGTCATGAAAATGATTACCAGCGCGAATGGATATTTTACTTGGTGTGTAGCTCTCGTCTAGTTTGTAGTCGGCGTACAGACAAATGTTCTGGATGGCCGTTTTTCGCCGGAACTGAACACTGATCAAATGCGGTTGCGGTCCATCGGATTGCCAGTACGTTTCCAAGTTTCCATCGCGCAGCTGCTCTACTCCGAAGCCAGGTTTACATGACGACAAAGACCACACTGCTTGATCGCCGATTTCCCGGTATTTCTCGCCACTTATGCCATCAATTGGTTGTTCTACGTTCGAAAAATCCTCAGTTCGAACCGCCATTTTGAATTTGGCGCCCACTAAGCATGCGTCGATAAGACTAGCCGCTGAGATTTTCTCACGGCCACGTGACACAGCGCCATATTGCCTTCGAACGGACATTGAAAAATGGTGAGTTTTCAACAGTTTATGTCTGAGTAAAGTGTGCGATTTTGACTTTCCTTAATCGCGTTATAAAAGGCATTTTTTTCGGTTAAGCTCTGGGTAGTTAGAATCAATTAATTATGTAGACAAAGTATGCAAGATATCACTTCAAACTGTTCAGTTTTGTCAGGTTTTGTCTGCGTTTGTTGTTGGCACAGACAGACAGCCTTTGAGCATGATTTAAATTAAAGCTCAGTAACTTGTACATGCTCGTGCAAAAACATAATAAAATTAAAATTATATTTAACTTTGTGTAAAGTATAAGTTTAACAATACAGTACAAGAGGATAATGAAATCAGCTCAACACAAAACGATTTTAGCAGCACATGTTCCTTGATTTGCTGTTGATCCTTTACTTAAGAATTGGTTCATGCTTAGCGTGCGTATATCGAGTTATGGATGCACGCGGGAAGTTTGGAGAGCACGAAAGAAGCGTAAGAGTTGCTCGAGGCGCAGCCGAGAGCAACTCTAGCTTCTTGAGTGCTCTCCAAACTTCCCAAGTGCATCCATAACTCGATATACGCACAGCTAAAAGCATGAACCAATTCTTTTATAACATGGCGACAACAACTTAGGCGGTAAACTGACATGTTTTATTTCTGATTGACTACAACTAGTTCTCACGATTCACGGTGAAGGAAAACAAAGGTCTTTATTATCCGGCCTAACACGCCACAATCAGCCATGATACCTTAAGCAACAGTTGAACGAAAACGCTTAACCTGGTCTCTAAAACTGTCAATGAAAAATTCGCTTCTTCGAATTAAGATTAAGCTTATACACCTTGGTTTATAATGAAAACGTAGCCAAACAAAGTACAAATACTCAATGAAAATGTAGACAAGCAAAGTCAAAATACTCACGTCGAAGTAAACATCTTTGCCAGGCAAAAGTCAAAGGCTCGAAGTAGGGTTAGGATTGTTCAGAATAAACTTCACATTGCCGAAACTTCATTAAACAAACTTGCACTAAACGCGACGGAAATTTTGCAGCCGAAATGAAACTGCACACGTCATTGCACACGTCATTTTATTGAGCACGGCCGTGCGTACATAAAGATTTTGTTCATGATTTTTGTTCATGATGGCTCAATAGGATTTAGATAGGACTAGCGTATGCTATGTTATAATTGTTTTTTCCACCTACAGTCTGCAAATCGTTATGAGCAGTTCATAATTTATGTTTAGTTTCAGTAGGATCGAGTAGTTCAAAACATGTAGGCAAGTAAGAAATTCAAAGTAGTAACTAAGTTTGGCCCATGTTACTAGCCATTCTTGGACGACCCAATTCATTTCAGTTTGTAGATCCTTGTTATTAAAACTACATTTGCCTGTCATCATTTACCCATAATAATTTGAAATTTATTGGCCAGTTTGCACGGATCAGGTTTAACATGGAAACAAGTTGTAAGGCCTTTTTCTTTTTTTTTTTTCAGACGGACAGATACAACATTCACAGTCAACTTGAACATCGTAAGTATAAAGTGTCCTTGATTCCAGCATTTTTAGTACTAGTGTCATTCCCCATCTACTGGTATAGTGCAAACTCACAAAATGACCAGCTCCCAGATGGCTTGAAAGCTCAGTTGGTAGAGCACTGTACTGGTATCGCAGAAGTCATTGATTCAGATTCCATTCAGGTCTGAATGTTTTTGAGGCTTTAATTTCACAACTGCTCAAGTTGTATGCATAACTGCGATGATCAATCATGTCTTCACATCTTTCTTCACAGTTCATATACTTGGTATTTCATATATTCTTTTGTACTCTTCACTATCTATGTGTATTAAGAACTCACAAAGTGACCTGCTCCCAGATGGCATGATAGCTTAGTTGGAAGAGCACTGCACTGGTATCTCCGAGGTCATGGGTTTGAATCCTGTTCAGGCCTGAATTTTTTCAGCAACTTCGATGATCAATCATGTCTTAATATCTTTCTCTGTACTTTAAATATATGATATATGATATTTCATATATTCACTAGTTGTATAGAGTGAACCAAATAGAAGTTTTCAACCTGGCTTTGCGGACCTGAGTACTGTGACCACCTTCCCTCCTCTTTTTGGCCAAGGTTTTGACGGCATAGGACATGGAAGTCAAGGGTAGCAATAGCCAGATCAAGGACCTTGGAAGGGCAATAATTTATTTGTCTTATGCTTAATGATAACTATTTAAATGTTGCTTTTCTTTCAGTGCAATCAAAGTATGTTGGCACTGGCCATTCAGACACAACAAAATTGTAAGTACTGCTTTTTCATAACAATAATATTATAAATAATTTCCTTTTATCTAGTCTACAAACTTCTGCATGGGGATAGGGAAAAAATACTTTGCTTTTCAGTGTTTTTGTATTTAGTTTAAAGGTCGCTTGAGCTCTGTGCCAGTGTTTTACCCGAACATGCACTTTAATGTACAAAATGATCTCTTTATTTAGTAGTGTTTTAAATTTGTTTTACATCTGTTATTTTCAGTGAATGGCTGGTGAATCAGCACAGAGACAGTGCAGCTTCTTACATTGGTCATTATAACCTACTGGATTATTTTGCTTTAGTCGAGAATGAAACAAGAGCCCGGACCAAATTCAACCTTTTAGAGGTACCTTAACATGGCAATAGTTTTCTCTTTATATGATCTTCTCAATTTTTTGAAAAATACTAATATTTTTACTGGTATAATTGTATTATTTATGACATTGTTTGTCTGTTAAACTAAAATGTTTACAGTCAAGATGACAAAATAACATAAAAACACTTTAAAGAAAACGGCAACACTTTTAAGTTTGTATGACATGTTGCGACAGAAACTTCTGTCATCTTCAGTTAATTAATGTAAAAAGCGTTACAAGTTGAATTTATAAGAAAGAAAAAATGCTAATTATGCTAGTAACAACGGAATGTACAAAAAACGTGACAAAGTGAGAATTAAAAGGATAGTTTTAGATTTACATGATGTAATTGCTGATTCAGGGAAGGCTGTTGTTTATGAATATGAAATGCCTCTTTTATCTTAAGTTGGAAGCCCGTAGAGGCATGATCTAAAATGTGAAAACAGTCTACCGAACACAAAGCGCGACAGTGTTCGGAATTCTGAAGGTGTTTGTAAATGTGCGAGGCCCTATCACTGACTAAGTGTTCACGCACGCGTGTGGAAAAGTGCCGGGTTGTTTCGCCGACATAACAGGCATTACAGCCCACACATGCAAACTTGTAAACAACACGCGAACGAAGCCCGCCAGGGATAGGGTCTTTCACGCTAAACAACTTGCCTATCTTAAACTAGTTTTTTCCTCCTTTAAGATAGGCAAGTTGTTTAGCGTGAAAGACCCTATCCCTGGCGGGCTTCGTTCGCGTGTTGTTTACAAGTTTGCATGTGCGGGCTGTAATGCCTGTTATGTCGGCGAAACAACCCGGCACTTTTCCACACGCGTGCGTGAACACTTAGTCAGTGATAGGGCCTCGCACATTTACAAACACCTTCAGAATTCCGAACACTGTCGCGCTTTGTGTTCGGTAGACTGTTTTCACATTTTAGATCATGCCTCTACGGGCTTCCAACTTAAGATAAAAGAGGCATTTCATATTCATAAACAACAGCCTTCCCTGAATCAGCGATTACATCATGTAAATCTAAAACTATCCTTTAATTCTCACTTTGTCACGTTTTTTGTACATTCCGTTGTTACTAGCATAATTAGCATTTTTTCTTTCTTATAAATTCAACTTGTAACGCTTTTTACATTAATTAACTGAAGATGACAGAAGTTTCTGTCGAAACATGTCTTACAAACTTAAAAGTGTTGTCGTTTTCTTTAAAGTATTGACTTGTCTGCTTATATCAAGATCGTTTGGAAACATAAAAACAATACTTAAAAAAAGAAACATAACTGCACCTGTCATTAATACACAAACTCTGCTCAATCAATGGTTTTGTATTGTTGCTGTCAATCATCTTAGCAGACCTCTCAGGAAACGGATGGTTATTTCAGTGTGTTCAAAATGACCGACATCTCTGAGGGTTGTGATTGGTAGACTTTGATCCATTTTCTTTGTTTCCACTTTTCAAGGTTCCTTGGTTGTCGTGGTAATTATGATTGATGACAGCCAAGAAAGTGTTGGTTAGGATTTGAACTTCAGAGTTTGCATGTTATTTGAAGGCACAATAATGACACATTGACATAGAAAAGGAGGCACTTAGGTGCATTGATCATACTACCGAAACAGGTAGACCGCGAATTCAAAGACAAGCATGGCGGTTGACTTCGGCGGCAAACGTCTACAATTTTGGTCACGTGGCTTTGTTTCTCACAAGAAAAAGGTGAACGCACGTGCTCACATTCCAGTGTGTGATTTAACAATGACGTATTCTGTAAACTGCAAAAGGCGAACTCTAATTCACGGGAAATCCATACATGAAAGCTTAAGGATGGTCGCGCGAAAATTTTCCAGTCGATAGAATTTTTTTAAATTTTTACTGCTGGCAGATGATGAGTTACTTGTGCCAGAAATGCAAAAAAAATTGGGGGTCACCGTCTTCGTTTCAGAGATAAAGCGTGTGGTAAACTATACTGATTTCGAAAAATTGCCCCATATAATTGAGCACGGTCCACCGGGGTTTATAGTTCAAAATATCGAAGGTGAGTCAACAGAGGCAAACGATCTTAGTCATATTTTGTAGAAGTGGGTCTGTTGCGTAAATAATTCGAAATTTTACTAACGTTTTCACAAAATTTAACCCTTCAAGAGCCATTTGAAACCGCCGCAAAGGTGCACGAAGAGCTAATAAGAACGGAATTCGATGGTGCATTTTGCCAAATATTCAAACTTCTAGTCGATAGATTTTTTTCATTTTTTCCCTAAACGTAGAAAATCAGTAGAGAAAATGATCCATCGAAAAAAAAATTGGGGTCACCGTACGTCCAAGATCGTTAAATCCAGGTAAAGCTCTAGCAATGGCCATCTGCCCTATCATTTGTTTATTTTATGACTTAGCGCGCGCGCTCATGCATGACGTGGCATGTGAATTTGCGTGCGCAGTAAGGATGCGCAGAAACAATTGGCGCGAACGTTCTTAAGAGGAAGCATTTTAGACTCCATCATTGCAGAATGTAAAAGAAAACTTTCAGTTGAAGTATTTGGGGCTTCCACAAAAATGGTTGACTCCGAAACTCCCAAATTTGAACAATTCAACAAGCTGTACCGGCAAAGTCAGCAAAGAGAAAGGAATGTGACCACGTGCGTTCAGCTTTTCGATTTGACAAATAAAGCACGTGACCGAAATCGTTAACGTTTGGCGCCCCAATCAACTGTCACTCTAGCCTGCATAGCAAGCATTTCCGTGGAGCAAAGAGCAAAGAAACGGGGTTTTCGGCATTTTGCCCGCGTGAAAAATGGGGCAAGAGCAAAAATAAGAAGGGGGGCTGGGGGAGAGGAAGGAAACGCTTGCTGCCAAGCATTGTGATTTTCAAAACCGCCCACTTGGCCTTTCATGCCTGACTGATTTCACGCTGTCATCATCAAGTATTCAAGTCACGTTTGTAATCCTTGTGCTCGCAAGATTCGAAATCTTGGATCACCTTATTTTGCCGTCTAATAAGAATCATACAAGGTTACCCTAGGTGCCAGAGATTCTTTTTTTGTATTTTACTGACGAACCTGCAATCATGAGCGACAAAGCCACTCATCAAATTAAGTCTTCGGCCTTTCGTAGTGGTAGTGAACGTTGAACCAAAACAAACTTTAACTTGTCAAAATATGTCTGAAACAAAGAGTATACGACGGAGAAATCTTGATGACTCCGGGCAACCATTGCAGGCTTTCAAAGTTAAATTTGGTAATTTATAATCAAGCTATATTTCTACTCAATCCGTCTAAAGGAAGGACCGCAAGGGTGAAGTTTTAACACAAACCTGTGAGAAGTATTCAAGTCGCGTTTGTATAATCCTTGTGCTCGAGAAGACTAAATGTTTGGTAAGGCAAATTTTTTTATAAAAACTGGCATGCCGCAGCTCACTATAACAAATCATTCAGAATTGTACCCAGAGGTTCTAAATTCTCTCAACAAAAATGCTTCTAATGAAATGTCAGAGTACCTACATGATAAAATCTGAAAGCATGCCATGAAACAAGCCAGACAAATCACTCAGTTTTCCCACGCAGTAGTGCAAATTTTCTGTCCCTTGGTTTATTTATCTTGCCCTTGGTGCATGTGGCATTCAAGAAAGTGATGTTAAAATTAAAGGAACAGCTGCAAATTGTGTCGCAATTGCATCTGCAGTAATAGTCAGGTTCGAAAAACCAAAGTATCGGCATTGCACTACAGGATTCCTACCGTGCTGTCGAAGCTCACGACTGAATACTCATCTCGTGAGAAAAGTTAACGCTTTTTGTAAACAAATCAGTGCTCATTTTGACTTTCTTCCCTCCCTTTCTACGGCCTGCCACGCAGGCTATAAACAAATGCAAGCTTCGAACATTCTTTCCAGCACTCAGTACTTTAAGACCTTTGATTGACACGTGTTCGACTAGCCCAGCCAGTCACAAAGCTCCGTTCGCAGGCAGAATGGAGTATTTGAAAATCCACAATGCTTTGGCATGCAAGCGTTTTGCTCTCCTCTCCCCCACCCCCTCTCTTCTTATTTTTTGCTCTCCCCCCCCCCATTTTTTCACCGCAGTGCAAAACGCCGAAAACCGCGTTTCTTCACTCCTTGCTCCACGGAAACGCCTTGCTTACACAGGCTAACTGTGCACTCTTGTCTTTGAATTCGCGGTCTACCGTGTTCGGTAGTATTGTTTTCAACCCTGCAAAGGACTAGAAGAATTTTGTTGGCAAAAGGCAAATGATTTGTGTATTTCAAACTGGGAGTTTGTTTTGGTTTTAGAAAATGCTTGCAAACCTTGTGCGAATCCACCACACCAGGCCAGGAAGACTAAAACCTTCAGCTATGGTGGGTGATGGACTCAGGCCAGGGGTAATGTGTTTAGTGGAAGAAAAATATATTTGTCTTAAAGGAGAAGGTCACTCCAAAAAGTGTATTTTTTTGTCATCACTAATAAAAAGTTTATATCAAGGAAAGTTACTTGCCGATGTTTCAGCTTCTAAAGTGCATGCTATCCCGAGAAATTAGTCTCTAAACAAGCCCAAACTTCAGCATCGGCAGCTGCCATTTTAAACCAAGTGCTCAGCAGCCAGGCTGCTAAGCGTGACGTCATTCCAACCTGCTTGAATTTGGGAAACTTGAAGTGCAGCTGGCTCAGTAGTACACTTTCAGGCTTTTCTTGTCTGATTTCTTGTGTGAAAATGCGTCATGTTGTGTCCCAGGTTGTTCAAATTGATCTTTTAAAGATCCAAAATTTGCCATTTAGAAACAAAATGTTGGAAAAATTGTGGCTGCACCAGCTTCGTTTTGATGCACATTTCATGACAAAACACTTAAGAATGTCTACATCTGTAATGAACACTTCACAGAGGATTGTTACGAAGTCAGTTACAGAAATGTTGGGTGCGAGGATCAGGAAAGAAGAGACTAAAACAAGATGCTGTAGAATTCCAAAAATATTCCAAAGTTCCTGGCACCGCTTGGTTTAAACCATTGAAAATTCACAGCCAAGAAGTAAATGGCATGATTTCACATCGCTGACAAGTACACCAAAATGTGCTTTCTAACCGATATTTTACTTCTTTGTTTACGCTTTTGCTACCCTCAGGATTAGGAACATGCTCATCGGCCATGATCTCGAGTAAACACACGCTTGCCAGGACAAAATCTTTCAAACGGCATGACATCACGTGGCCTAGCCCGGCCTGGCCGCTGAGCATTTATTTCAAAATGGCGGCTGCCAATGCCAAATTTTGGACTTTTTTGGAGACTTATTTCTTGGGTTAGAATGCACTTTAGAAGCTGAAACTTTGGTGAGTAACTAAACTCGATATAAACTTTTTATTGGCAATGACAAAAAAATACACTTCTTGGAGTTACCTTCTCCTTTAAGAGACTCACTTTCATCTGCTTGCTTCGAGGCCATGTTATTTTGTATGTGAATCTCCATTGTTCAACAAGACAAAGTGCTCATTTATAAGTCTTGTCATGATTTGAATATGTCTTCATGTAATTGAAGGGGTGTGTGGAAAAAAAAGCCTTAACCCATTGACTCCTGGAACTTTTTGCCAAAATTGTTGGTTTTGAGGCTGGATCTCGGCTAAATTAGCTTTAATCTGGTTGAAGATACATTTGTAGCATGACAGCTTAGCTAGCCCTTCTTGCCACTAGAATTGCATTTTACAACATTTTGGCTCAGGCATGCGCAGAAATCAAAATTTGGATGACAAGGTGACTTACGCGTTTTTTTTTCCCCCTTTCCTTTTTCTCCTTTCTTTTTTTGCGGCAGTGATTGACCTTTTACTGGGCTTGCTTGCAGTTAAAACATTTCTAAGAAAGCATCATCAAGGCGGCCAATTTTTGCCATGGAGCAGCTAGGTGTAGTGGCAGGGAATTTTGCTCTGAGTTTTTCAGTCATTTTTTCTGAGAATTTTTGTGCATATCTCAGGCTCCATTAGGCCAATCACTCTGATCTAGGCATCAT
This sequence comes from Platygyra sinensis, assembly GCA_019787425.1. Classification (NCBI taxonomy): domain Eukaryota; kingdom Metazoa; phylum Cnidaria; class Anthozoa; order Scleractinia; family Merulinidae; genus Platygyra; species Platygyra sinensis. The sequence continues at coordinate 41,556 of JAHPZR010024016.1, forward strand.
TGGAAAGATCTTTTCCACCTGCAGAAGGTGAGTATAGATGATGCCAAATTTGGTCAAAAGTGATGACGTCAGAAGTGGAAGAAAGGCCAAGGCTGGTCGCGGGCGGTTACGGGCAGCACAGGAGTCAATGGGTTAAGTGACATATGACCAGCTGTTAGATTCTCATACAAATTGCCTTCTTCTTGCTTGTTCCACAAGGAGAGAATTTGACTGAACATCAAGAGTCGCTTAGGGCTTTATTCCATGCACCCCTTCAATTGAGATAAGGTGTTGCTCAATGCTTGAGCAACTTGAGCAACTTCTACGTGTTGTTAATAGTTGTATGAAGAGAACATTTTGCATACACCATGTTTGATGCATGCAGGATGAAAATGGGTCTCTGAGTCAACCCACCTTGCTTCCTTTTCTTCAATCTTTTGTGAATGCTGTCACAACTAGCAGTAAATCTTTGAAAACTATCAAAATGTCAAATATTTCTTGGGAATAACTTCATTCCCACTTGGGGCAAGAGACACATCCTTTGTTTTTACTCTACACGCTGCTTTTGGTTTGTTTTATCAAGGCTGTGGTTAAAAAAAATCTGTTGTGGAGCCCAAAGGCTCCATGAGATCCTGGGTGCCAGCACTTGTAAGCTTAAATGAAAAAAGTGAAATTTCCAGTTGCACAAAGTCAAAAGTTAGTTGACTGTGGCAACTGAGCGCTTTTAGAGCACAGCCCTGTTTATCCTACAAAACTAGCAAAGGTGGGTGAGGGTGTTTAATTTCATTGAACCACATTCATGATTGACAACTTGGTGATTATTTTGTGTCTTAGCAAGAACTAGAGTAATTTGAATGACTCTACAGTTTTTTTTCTGTACCTCCTGATCAATCATCTCTGTTTTCTTGTAGATCGCATTTTCCTCTTCTTTTCACTGATATCCCTGGGAAAGGTGGACAATTTTTTCACACCAAGACTCCATGAACGCGTAAAAACGACACGTAGCCGTGGACACAGCTTTATATTCGTAGACCGTCTAAGCTCTTTATAGCAGACTAACTGCTTTTAAGTAAGTTTCTAAAGGAAGATCGTTTTTATTGACACTTAGCTAAGATGTTCTAATTATCTCAATGTTAGGCTGTTTTTCTTTATGTTGCTAACTCTTCACCGATACTGTATTCATGAGGATCTTGAAGCAAAATGTCATTAACTTCAATACTGCTAAAACGCCCTGTGAAGTAGCGAAACATCTGCGTCAAAACGCTGAAGATATGTAAAACTATTAAACTGTGCTGTGAACTTAGCAAATAAGTGATTGCACAGTCGAACACCTGTACATTTGTTTAAAATAAAGATTGTTGATTTAATATCAGCTTGATCGTTTTATTGTCAGGTTGTGTGAACTCGCAGTGTCCGCCCAACCCGGGCAGGGGGGGGGGGGGGGGGGTACTCCCGCGAATTTTGTATAGGGGTGTGCCGCGAAGGTTCTTAAACCCTAACCCTATTTAAGGACTAAGAAAGCGAAAATTGATACCCATTTTAAGGCCCAAACACGAAAAATGACACCCTATTCAAGGCTATTAAACCTCTGTTGCAAAATCATTTTGTTAATACTTAAAACGATACATCAAGTTTGAACAAAAACATTCGTATAGGCGGGCGTTTTCACACTCCAGTGTTAGATAATACAATTTGGCTACCCTATCCAAGGACCACACCAGGAACACAGTTACAGAAGGGTCAAAAAAGATACCCTATTTAAGGGCCAAGAACCTCAAAAACCATACCCTATTCCGCGGCACGTACCTATATAGCCCATATATGGGAGTACCCCCCCCCCCCCCCCCCCTGGGCCGCCAAAGAACCTCTTAATATCGTGAGCTTTGTGAGCTTTGACTGGACGGCGCCCGTTAGAATTCGAAAACGCAGCTTTTTTTCTACGGTTAGGTCTACCGTCCACACTACTCCATCACGAAAACGGAGCTTTTGAAAACGCTCTTGAAACCGGAGGAATTTGAAAACGCCGACTCTGCGTCTTAATGCGGCGGACAGAAAACGTTTTGAAAACGGAGCTTTCCGAAAGCTCAGTTGGAGGGGGCTGATGGCCCGTGCATCAGCTAACACCTTGTGCTCGGATCTGGCTCTGGGGCAGCAGGTCCTGCTGTCACCTGTGAGATTGGCAACATTTCCACAGAAGCAGTTTCGTGCTCCGAGGATGACGGGTGCAACCGCACCCTGATATTCTCGTTGCGTCTCCTCTTCGGTTACAGGGGCTAAGCTTCCCTCACAAAAAGTGATTTCAAGTGATTTCACTCTGCGAATTTTCCCCAAACACAATCAAATCCAAAATGACCAGCGATTGTTATGTTTTAAATACCTCCTGCGTACTGTGGACGGCAAAAGATAATTTTCTTTATGCTCTGTTGCAGTCTTCTGTTTGTTGTTCTGTTATTCCTTTGTCGCCTTTCAGTGTTACTTTAATTGAAGAGGCTCAAGTAGAAAACTATCCCTAGAGGTGTCGCCTTTAACCGATCATGATGACCTTTCCTCAGTCTCCAATCGCCTTGAAAGGCCGGGCAGAAATCGCATATAATCTAAGGGACTGACAATAAACTAAGGGCGCGTTCGTTTGGGATCAATCCGGAATAAGAATAATTGGAATAATGCGAATAAGCGTTTGTTTGGGAGCTATTCTCATTCCGGAATATTTGGATTTCCATTCCGGCTATTCTGCTCTTAGGAGCAGAATAGCTGGAATATATTCCGGAATATATTCTTATTCCGGAATATCCCAAACGAACGCGCCCTAAGTGTTCCATTGTCGCGCACAAACTAGTGGCGCCTTTCATTGGAACAGTACTCCTTGTGACTTATGGGAAGCAGAGTCCCCGTAGCCTGCGTTACAGACGAACTAAACCCCGGTATAGGACTATACCGGGATTTAGTTCGTCTGCAACGCAGGCTAAGTCCCCACGGCAGTTTAAACGCCTACTCAAAAAGGCACGGCATTCGTGGAAAGCAGCTTTTTCATTTAATGATTTTTTACTATTTGTTATTAGTAGTTTTTAGATGACGAATTTTTAACCGTGTTTAAATAAAGATTACTACTATTCTGTCTGTGTTGTGGTGGCATTTGAAATTTTTTGCTATTTTCTGTGAAAAAAAATCCGGGAAAATGCCACCAAAATGCTCGAATAATACTAAATGCTATTGCTATACTAAAATGCTCGAAAAAATGCTAGAATAATGTACAAAGACCGATTTGGTGGGTTAGTCCGTATTATTAACACCCCGTGTTTAGAAAGTGGCGATTGACATGAGTAAAGTTTTGATGCAAATTGAAATATTAGGTTTTTCACCTCTTATTAAGATGCCTCGAGTGGTTATTTCTTCCTACTTTTTCACTATAATTGTTTACGGGCATGTATTCGAAATTGATAAAAATTAATTAGCTCAAAAACAATTTTAGTTTTAGAATTCAATGAAAATATTTATTATTTATCTTATTTAACGTCTTTCCTTTTGAACCATCCCTAGGAAAAAATTTAGCCGCCAAGCCTCTCTCGTGAAACTGCAAGGGTCAGGTTCGGTCGAAAAAAAACATGTTGACAATTTTTAAACTAAAAATAATTGCAAGGGAGCATTGATTTTATCTTCACAAAGAAAGCAAGTTTGGCACGAGCCGATATCACTCTAAAAGCCCTAAAAGGTGTTCTAATACGTTTTTAAGAATATATATCAATCCTGGAAACGCGCAAGGAAAAAATTAAAAAGGACTCTGCTCTTTTTCTGGCTTTTCAGAAAAAAAACGCTCGATGGGCCGATTACGTAACATGTCATGAGGATGACCTAAGTCGTGTGTGGGACTAATGTATTATTATTTTCCCGTTCTTTTGGCCGAGGTCAAATGTTTAAAATTTAAGATTTTTTTTCATCTACTTTACCCCTTTTGCGCCCCAGGACATTAAAAACATCGGACTGATAGTCTTGGGTGCTAAAGATAGGCAAGGATTCTCATTTCCGTGTGAGCTACTCCCAAACAATTAAAAGCGACATCCTTAATATTCACAGCACAAAGTGATTTTCAGCAAGTTTAGGTGACAAGGTTAACATTGCAATATAAGTGTGATGAGTGAGCTCGATTATTTTTAGATTAAAAGCCTGTTAACAAGCCTCTAGTTTTTTTCATTGTAAGAAAAACGTGAAGTTAGCGTGAACTGAGCTTCGAGTATTATTAAAGACCTTTCCAGTTACAAAACGAAGCTGCTTTTCTGAAAAAAAACACCCATTGTCAGGCCGACTGTATTCGTTCTTAAGAAGAAATCACTCTAGCAGGATCAATTCAGAAAAACAAACTACTTAAAAATAAAACAAAAGTCGGCGTCAGCAAAGAAAAATATCTGCATAAATTTCAATGATTACCTAATTCACTAATCCTCTGCAACAAAAGCGAGGTGGAATCATTTATATATCACTCTCATACTGTTTATTCACGTATACCGGTGAACGTCAGTTATTTGTCTTGAGCTCGAACTAGAAAAAGCGATCACTTATACCGTTCAAGATACACGCAAACAAATTTCCAATAGAGAAGGTTACTGACTCCAAGACAGAAAAAAGACCGTGCCATATCGCACGGTTGAAAAGACTCTTTTCTGTCTCACCTAATGACATAAGAATTTTTTTGTTCCGATCAGTTAATAAACCCTATGCCAGGCCTTTACACAACAGTTTATCTCACAAGGGAATAATCTCGTTGGCTTTTAATTGGCTAGTGCTTTTTCATTATCAACAGACAGCCAGCTTGTCCAAATCCTCCATGAATGAGTCTTTTGCATAACAGAGATTGTCAAGTGGCTGATTCGAAGCTCCTTAATCGCTTCACTTCCAAACGAGACGATCTTGTTGTTGTGCGATGTGGGAGTCCGTGTCTGGCAAAAGCAATTTTCACGGAAACGTCTGAAAGGAGTTTATCCTTGCTATGGATCCAGTGACATCCTTGAAAATTATTGTCTTTCCGAGCCTCGAAGAAAAGATTTTTGTTAGGGACAAGAAAGGGTTTTGCCCGGCGTCCTCAAACGTCTTTAACAAACCAACGAAGTTCGGAACACTTCTCGACGACAGGCAAACGAGAAATGGCGAGCGAGCTGAATCAAGAATGCTAGCAGAAGAACGAAAGAATTGTAAGAACAGGAGGCAGTTCAGCTGCCCGAAAATCATCGATTTTAACACGCTGAAATCGTTCCAAGAAATTCGTCCCATGCACAAACCAAGACGAATCTTTAATGGCTTCTTCCCGTCCCGGGTTAGATCGACAACCACTATTTTGGGCAATGCTTACAAAGAAGGACAAGTAAGTTCTCTCTTTTATCTTTGTTAAGGAATCCAGCGGCTCGTTTCGGTAAATTCATGATCTGTGATTTCAGTTCAGGAGGCCTTTAATCTCCTCCGATTGTCTTAAATGAATTGTTACCTCGAACTTTTGTGATATCAGAAATTTAAAGCCTATAGCTTGTGTCGTTTTCAGTCTGTCAAAAATGTCGTTTTGGATACGAAAAAAAGGTCAGATATGATTTTTAGAAGGGCAGTAAGACCTAAGATTTTCGGAAAATGGAAACTATTTAATGCCATAATAATTTCGAGTAGACTCGGTTCCTCTAGAACAGGCGAACAGACAAAAGTTTTATAGTTCAGCCTAGAATTAACCCGTTGCCGGCTTTAAAGCATACAAAACAGAGTTATACACAAAACATAGTTATAAAGTATTTGAGGAAAAAAAACATTCTTGTGTGCCCCTGTTTTCTTACATTAGCGTTAATAGGAGGAGATGTGTAACAAGGTAATTCAAACGTGTAAGTCTCGACAGAGGAAGTTGCCATGGTACACAACATTGCCGTCAGCGTGGGCAACCCATTTGGAACTTGCTTTATTAACGAAAAAATGTGCTTCGTTGCTTACTAAGGAGCAGAATTAATTCATAACCATTTTTGACTGAGTTGAATAAACAGTCTTTTCAATTATCTTACCAGTTTTTTTTTCTCAGTGATAATTTTTTGAATTTTACTTGCCCTAATCATTGAGGCATTTTGCTTTACAGTTAAGAGCACGACAAACCTTGAAATCGGTACTCCTGAAGTTATTTCTATAAAATATTTCGGTTAGCTTCGGAAAAACTGCGATACATTCCGTGTCTAGATTATGTAACAACGATTTTGCAGTTTTCAGTTAAAACTTTATACTATCACTTCCCTTACAAGGCGAAATCACACATACTTGTAAAAATATAATGGATTACATTTTCTTCACGCTGGTAGGCCTGAAAAATATCGGGCTATAGTTGTCGTTGTACCTTCAGTTTTCGTTTTTTTTTCCTGGGCATTACTGCATTTAGTGCTAATACGTAATGCGAGTCGAAAAACTATGTTGTTGGTTTTCGTGAAAATACTGGAATTACTCAGATCTAATCAGGTATCACACCATTTAGTAAGCCTGAAAATCTTTTTCTCGCCGACGTGACGTTTCGCTTTTAAGACTGAAAAATCGTAAAAAAAAAACATTTTACGTTCACCTGACAACTAAGTCGCTCAGAGAATTTTATTTCAGTTGTGGTTAAGAGTCGGGTTTATCGAAGTTTTTTTACATCAAAATATAACGGAGAATTTCCAGACTAAAGGCAACCAGAAGAACATAGCCACCTGAAAGCAGCTCAATCTCTCAGTTGACAATCTTTTCTTTTAGGCGGGCCTTCTGTGTTCAGCTGTTGTCACCGCTACGGTGCCGTCACAGAGAATCAGTGATCAATATCCGAAAATTTAGTTTCCCTCTCATTTGTAGACCTTTGATAATGCAATAGCACGCTTCTAAATAACTTGAACCGCCAGTAGACGTCTTTTTATCGAAAAAAAAAATGACATTTGTGATGAAGAAAAACTAAAACAAGAGACCATTATTGATTTCAATTTTCGTGGTGACAGTTTAGATTAAAACCGGGGATATAACTAGTTAGAAATGATTGGTTTGAGGTCCAAATCCCAATGTCTCTTATTTGACAATTAAAAAACGTTTTAAATTAAAGCGTATCGGGAACTGACAGTGGGTTGTTCGAAAACTTGAAATAGTTAAGACGTTTGGGAGCTATATTGAACTTGACCACGCTGGGTTCGGTTACTTAGAACATTGCCTGGCTGAATGGCAGGCTAAATGATTAAAACTCGCCGATATATCCGAACCGTTGTTTACTTTAGTTAGTGTATTCAGGAAGTAAAATTTTCAATTTATACTGAAGAGCTTTGTCGAGCGATTATCGAGAACTTAATTTTTAACGATCTGTTACCAGGACTCTAGCCAATATGACGCAAACCGGGGCACTTGTCCCTGCCATTTTTTCGTTTTTATGGTTTCTTGTCTGAAGGGAGAAAGTTAAAAAGCTGTTTAATCCTTATATGAAGGGGATTTAACCATTGACATTATACAAGAGACTATCCTCATAGTCTCTTGCATTATATTGACTCAGTCATATCATTTTTTCATGGCTACGGCCCTGTTTGTAAGCACCAACAGTAGAAGATTGCCTTTGTGGTCAAAAGATTGTCATTTTTTCGTTAACAAGTGATGATGGTTTCACTTACATTCTTCCTGCAGGAAGTTACATTTGAAGAGCTCGTTCCCAATCCTAACTCCCCACCTTATCAAGACGGAGCGGTGCTCTCTCGGACCACGACTTCAAGGAACAGCAGTTTACGATCCGAGCCGATCACATTACCGACCGAATCCGAACCACGACTGTCGCCTCGGCTAAAATCAAAACAAAAACAAGACTCGCGGAGGGCGGTGTACTCGTTGAGAAATGGCTCTCCCTCACCCTGGGTGGATAGATACAAACTCAAACAGAAGTCTATTTCAGCGTCGACATCTCTGGAAGTAAAGAACAAGGCGGGCACATTTGAAGAGCCGCCTGTTCGAGGAATTTCAAGATAGCATTTCAATATTTTGTCTTGACGGCTATAGTAGGCTATGTCATATTAGACTGAAAGTCTTCGCAGAAATTTTAACTTATTTGTCAGAAATGAATCGTTCTATGACCGAAAAAGTAATATAAAAACTACAGACGGACAGTTTATCAATCATGTTCTGTTTTGAGATTTTACGTAAGGGTGTGTTTACTTTCAAGGATAACTACTGACTTTTAAACTAGTACTGATTGTATATTTTATATTAGTGAAATCCAACTAGTGGTCTATTATCAATTCTGCGTTCTGATTGGTTGAGCTACTAGTAGGCTATTTGTTATAGGCCACTAGTAGCGAAAAGCGCCGCCTTTGAAAACCAGAACAATGGCTTCAACTAGCGAAAAATGTTTTGTCTCGAAATTTTTTTGACCAACTAGTTGGATTTTACTAAAACAATTATTCCTCTCGCCCTCATGGGCTCTGAGTCAATAGCCCTTTCGGCCTTCGGCCTCATGGGCTATTGACTCAGAGCCCATTCGGGCTCGAGGAATAATTGTTAAATAGCCGCTTAATGTGACAATCAGGTCCATGTAAATGAATCAAACAAAATTGTAGATTAAATGGAAATGTTATGAAGATTGCATGTCTTTATTTCAAGCTAATATGTACTGGGAGCAAAAATTATTTGCGAGGAAAAATAAAGTCGACCACTTCCCCTCTCCACCTTCTTCTCCTCCACAAAATCGTGCTATGTTTTAAATACCTCTTGTTACTTGTATGTGACTCCGACATCCGACATTGCATTCTTGAGAAGTTAATTTACCAGGCGTTAGGTACAGATCTGCCACAAGTTTTGCATTCTCCGTCTGTTGAGCCGCTTTCATGCAATAGGTTGTTGTCTTGGCAGTCATTTTTACGCCAGATTGACACAGATTAATTCGCAGAGTAAAGGTCGGCAATATAAAGCTGTATTCTAACTGAACTGTACAGCTCAGCATCAGGGCTCATGAGTGTAAGTGACTAGTCAGAGCTTTTTGCTACTCTCTCCATTCGGGTGCCGATCGATGCCTGTTTAACGACAGTTTACCCCACAGCATTCATGCAAGTTTTTAGGGTGGCCCTGAAGGTTCACCAGTTCCGATTCAGATCCTACTTGAAGAAATTAATGCAATCAGTTTAAAAGTGTCTTGCTCAACAATTTGGAACAAAAAGTGTCAGTTATAGTCTAACACCTGTGACATTTGTTGTAGCAAGCGTGGTACAAACCCAGGTGTACTCCCAGAAAAACTTGTGGGATGTGCTGCTCGCTTCCTAAAACCCTTACACCTATTTATGACACAGTTGCCCTAAACATAATTTTTGAAGGGCTTCACAGTTTATGGTCTTAAATATCGACAATGATGAAAAAAGTAGCTTCTTCCAAAAAAATATACCCAATTAATAATAATAATAATAATAATAATAATAATAATAATAATAATAATAATAGTTTATTTATATAGCGCTATTTCTATTACTATCCAATAGCGCTTTACAATGCATTTTAAGTATCTCATCAAAAAAAAATAATAAATAAAAAATAAACTAACCAATCAAATAACTAAATTGTAGAAATCAAAATAAAAACTAAGGGCGCGTTCGTTTGGGATATTCCGGAATAAGAATATATTCCGGAATATATTCCGGCTAGCCGGAATGGAAATCCAGGTATTCCGGAATTAGAATAGCTCCCAAACAAACGCTTACTCGCATTATTCCAATTATTCTTATTCCAGATTGATCCGAAACGAACGCGCCCTAAGAATAATACATGTATGCCTTCATGATAAAAACTCACTCACTAGCTGACAAGCAAAGAAACTAACTCGCTAACTAACTAACTAATTAACTGACTAACTAACTAAATGAGTAACAAACTATCTACTAACTAAACGACTAAGTAACTGACTGACCGATAATAAATTATCTAGTAAAAAGCTTTCCTAAAAAGATGTGTTTGCGCTTGAATTGCATCAAATTGTCACTCGTGCGGATATCCAGTGGCAGTGCATTCCAGAGTTTAGCCGAGACAGGCTAGAGTGAAAAAACCAATCGCAATTTGGGACCGAAATGGCCAAATGACCAAAACGGCTGAAAAACCACACCCTTTGGGGCTGCGGCACATACCTATATAGCCCACATGAGGGAGTATCCCCGGGGGTATGAAGTGAATCACTCTCTACTTTGCGCATGAAACGACTGCGGCAATGCTGAAACAATCTTCCTTACGTGTTTCTAAAGGGTTGCCACATTAAATGTCTCGCGCAGCTTGTCTAATGTCCGCCAAGAACTGAACAAAGAACTTCCTATTTAAGTTTAAGGCCGCGTCCACACTATACACCGGAGCAATTTGAGAACGCAGCTTTATTTCTACGTTTAGGGCTGCTGTCAACATAAACTCGTCACGAAAACAGCTTTTCGAAAACACTTTTCAAACCGAATGAATTTGAAGACGCCAGCTTTTTGTTTTCGTGTGGACGCGGTGTTCCAGGGTTACGATAATCAAGTGACTTCCCAACTGAACCTCGTTCCCAGGGTCTCTCATCTGGGAACGAGGTTGGTGACTTCCCTCCGCGAACTTTCCCCAAACACAAATAAATCCAAAATGACCAGTGATTGTTGCGTTTTTAAATTTCTCCGACGTAGTATGGACGGCAAACATTTGAGCCGTTTTTCGAGTGAAACCACCGTTTCAAAGTCCTCCGGCGTTGTGAAGCCGAAGGGGCTAAAGTGCACCAGCGCCTTCACGCCAACGCCTCTGCCATATGATCATTATCTCGCAACGATCTCGTAGTTCATAACACGCGAAACAATGCCAACAACATAGAGCAGAAATGTCTCTTTTATTATTCACCGCACTTTTCATTATTTTATTTACATATTTTTTTATATTACCCATGCATTTTCTTATATTATTCATTTTTTCATCTTAATAATAGACTACTCTATTTATATATTAAAATTGATTTTCAAGACTTCAGACTCAAGCCTTAATTACGTTGATACCCTCTGCAATGAATCTGTACACTATATGGTATATTCGCCGTACCCACCCAAAAAATTATAAGCTGTTTAACCTTTGAATCAGTCCTCTGTATCCCAACAATAATAGAGAATTTTCAACTTCCCTTCCCTCCTCTTGTCTTTTTTTGTATAGCTAGGCGGACAAATAAGGTCTGTCAAAGTAACCTAAAGATATCCTTTACCGATATGCACTGAACCGTACAGAAAGCGATAACCTTGACCTTCGACGCAAACTTTCTCTGGGCTTTCAGTTGCCTTTAGGGGCTGTGATAATCGGGGATTGCGCAAAGGACAGGCAAAACAAGAGTCGTTCCCTTTGGTAAACGACCGTAAACGGTGTGTTTCACCAATCAGGCTTCTCAGTAAGTCAGTCTGTCTGGAAGGATCTTGACCTCGGTCGTGAGTACAGACCAAACGCAGTGAGAGATCATAAGGTTGTTTTGACAAACCGTATCAGTTCTTATCAAGAAGCAAAGAAGAGAACCTAATCGCCCCCCCCAAAAAAGGTCTCGACTTTAAACTTAATTCTCCCTAAAAATGATCTCAAAATTCACGGGAAACCTAGTAAGTATTTAGAAGCTGAACTTCGAATCAAATCTGATTTTGACTCGGAAACAGCGACTTCACCTTACATTAAATTCTTGATGCTGATAATGATATTTATCCTAAAGCATTTTCTGCAAGTTGTATTTTTTCTTCAAGATCTTGCGCATTTTTCAGAAGTCTCTCAATTTCCTCCACACTCATTTCTAAGAGCATCCCTGTTATTTTATCAGCATTTTCGGGATGAGATTCCTCAACTTTCTCATACAGTTTTCCTCCTAATTCTTCTTTGGCAGATTCCCTGTGAAATGAAAAAAGAAAGGCTTTTCAGTTTCACAACTGCCTGAGTGGCAGAAGAAGTAGAGTACAGGAAAAGCCTGCACTGCTGGAGAATACTGAATACGATACCTAACACTTTAACAAACACCACAGTTGCCACTTGGAACATCATTTGTATATTGTAAGAAAAGATAAAATACAGAAAAACTATCAGAAAAAAATCTTATCACTTTTGATGTACTTGAATCATTCACTGGTTGGGATGGAGTGTGGCTTTGTTAAATCTCTTTGAAAGTTTAATACCCATCCTCACTATTTTTTCTAATTTTCAATAGAATACAGGCACTGAAATCACTACACAGCTTCTCTCTTGAAATCTTTTGGCAGGGCGTTCATTAAGGTTTGATTCACCTGTAGTCTTGATTTTTACAACGTCCCGTAACAAACTTGTTACTTTATGGGTGAATTAGATAAACTTCAGTTGAGACAAGTTCACCTGTAACATCAACGGCTGATCAAGTATACTCAGCTGTAACAGGTGTTACAGAATATGGCCCTGAATGACAGCCCTGCATGTAGAAAGAAAAGATCCTGTGAATTACAACTTCACCTGTTTGATTTGGTTTGCTCTGTTCTGTGTATAGCAGCTAATGCTTTTTCAAGTTTCTCCTTCAACAGTTGTTCATTCAAGACCAGAGTTTCCAGTGTTTTGCAGTCAATTTCCATCAACATTCCTGTTAGTTGTTCAGCCTCATTTGGATACCACTGGTCTACAATGTCATAAATCTGCTCTGCTAAAGTGTGTTTCATTTCAGAGTCTGATAGTAATTTATCTCCAGACTCCTGAGCAGAGTTTTCGGTTGATGCTATACTGTGTGAAATTTCTTTTTCTGTGCTGGTTTCACTTAGGACGTTGGCTGCATGTGCAGCTTTCTCTTTAAGTACAGCAGGATCAGTTACTAACAAGTTCAGAGTAGTTACATCAAGTTCCAACAGCATGCCTGTGATCTTATCCACTTGATCAGGATACCATTCACTAATCAAATAATACAGTTGTTCCCCAAGAAGGGTTTTGTCTTCTTGCTCAGCTTTCGAAGATGCAGTTTCATGTTTATTTATCTGATTGTTGAGTGCCATTGAAGCCTGAGTTACTTTTTCCTCTAGTGCAGCCTGTTGTTTAACAAGCATTTCTAAATCTGGAAGGTCCATTTCAAGAAGCATTCCTGTTATCTTGTCAGCTTGATCAGAATTAAGCGCATAAACCAGTTCATATAGCTCTTCTCCAATAGATGTTTTATCTTGAGCTTGTCTTAACACAGCTGATTCACTCTGTGACTGCCCATTTTCCATCTCCTCTGTATTATTTTGCAAAACTGACAAAGCATCCTCCACTTTTTTATCAAACAAGTCTGGATCTTTGATTAGGTGCTCCAAGCTTTTATGATCCATTTCCAACAAGATTCCAGTCAATTTTTCCGCATCATCTGGATGTTGCCCTTCAATTAAAGAGTATATCTTTTCCCCTAAGGCTTGCTTACTTTCAAGGTTTCCATTGTCCAGAGCAGAAATCCAAGATGTATAAGAATTACCACTCTCATTTTTTTCATTTTTGTTGCACTTACTTGCATTATGTAGAAAATGAGGGGTCTTCTGGAATTTGTTGCTGTTATGTCCAATGCTATTAATTTTGGTCTCTTCATAACATACCCTGCAGATAGAAGTGGTTGTACAAAGGAAATACATATATGTTAAGGTAAAGTCTGCATACGAGCCAATTGTGGCCCATCAGGCCGGAGCTTATCCCAGTTTCTATAGCATGAAGTGACTAGGGGTATTTCTTCTCCCCCCTGGATGGGATGCTAGTCCATTGCAGGGTTACCCCCCAGCATTAAGTTTGCCAGTACCCATTAATACACCTGGATCGAGAGAGGCACTGTGAGAGTAAAGTGTCTTGCCCAAGAACACAGCACAATGTCTCCGGCCAGGGCTCGAACCTGGACCACTCAATCCAGAGTAAGCACACTAACCATGAGGCCCAGTGCCTTCCACTATGTGACCCAATGGCTGATGATAAACTGTCATGGTTCAATCCCTGGCTGGGGTCACTGGGGTCACTGGGGTCACTGGGGTATGTTCTTAGTAAGAATGAGTACTGGCCAGAAGCACATAACCCCAAAAGGGTTATATACTTCTGGTACTGGCAAACATTTGTAGCAATGTAATAAATTGCCTGTGGGTTACGTACAGTTTACTTGCACGAGTATCCCATTCCAAGGAGTACCAATCCACTATTCCTCAAAATATACACTGGAACTTCTAGAGGAGTTGGGGGGAGGGAATGAAAAATAAAACTAAATGGAGGGTATGGATATTTTCAGGAACTATGTACTACTCCTAGATGTGCTTTGGTGTTGTATGTGGAAACCAAAGTTTCCTTTTCTAGTGCTAGCAATTAACTCCACCAACCAAAAGGGTTGAACTCAACTGAAAGACTCAATCAATCGATCGATCGATCGATCGATCGATCGATCGATCAGTCAGTCAGTCAGTCAGTGAGTCAATCAATCAATCAATCAATCAATCAATCAATCAATCAATCAATCAATCAATCAATCAATCAGTGTTTACCAAAACCATGGTTACTTGTGTTTTGATTATTTTGTTTTGAGTACCTGGTGAATTAGCAACACCAGCCTTTTGCGTGGCTCCAGAAAACATGGATCCAACCTCCTACTAAGGGAATTTCACACAGACCCCAGTCCCTGGAATTCCCATTTTTTAACGCAAACTAAAATGACCCCTAGCCCCTGTAGCATTGCCATGAGTATCCCCAGACTGTCTGAAAAAAATTCATTTTGGCAAGAAAGTTGCTTTTAATAGGTTAAAATATACTTTACACATCACTTCTATATTTGTTTTATAAGAATAATGTTTCTCCTTAAGAAAGATTTAAATATATCCCATAAACATTTCTTTTATAATATTAATAATGGTATAAGAATTGTTGTTAAGCTTTCTAAATTTATTTGCATATTTTGAATGAGTTTTTTTGTTGCATCAGACATACAAATTAAACAGGCACCACTGGTTGAAAACAACCAAATTAACTTCAGAATATTACAATGCATTCACTGAACAGTGTAATTTGTCCGTGAATTACCCACTCCACAAAAAGGAAATTCTGATTAATTTTTTTTTGAAAAGAGAAGAAAACTGAAAAGAAAAGAAAATGAAAATTTCCCCATTTACAATGAAAAGAAAATTAGTTTTCTTTGAAATAGGGAAAATAATAGATTTTCGAATTAATATTCGTTTAAAGCTGCTGTTTGGTCCAATAGAAAGTATCACAATATAAATGTGTATATTTTTAACAATCAGAGAACAACGAGTAATGATGAGCTTAATAATTTAAAGCCAATCAACCCAGCTGAAACAAATCAAAATAAATGACGATTTTCAGTCACGCGAACGAGAAACTCTTTTAAAATCAATCTAAATTTATCATTAAATAGGAAAATCAGACTGCTTTTTCGGATGTTCGGAACTCTTATCTTACCTTTTGGAGCCAGTTGAAGGAGAGGTGATTCCTGCAGCCCGGTGAATTTGAGCATGCAGTTGTTCCTGATTTGTTGTGGTTAGCAGTCGCTCTAATTCTTCATGCTCTAACTCTAGTAACATACCGGTAATGTTTTCACTACTTTCTGGATAGATTTGATGTACTATCTCGAATAATGTGTCTCCAAAATCAGCTTCATTCTTGTCGCGTTCGCTCAGTGAATTTCCCATCTTCTCTGTACGCCTTGTAGCACTGAATCATGTTTCACAAAGCAATCTCTCTAGGGTGGGGTTAGGACCGCGCTCTCTGTTTTAATTTTATCTTAGAGTAAACACTTGTTGTATTCTTTGGTCAAAAAACTCTTTGACCTGTTGTAATTCGGAATCATCGCGTTTTACTCTTAAAATTGTTTCTTTCATGTGAAAAATAGCTATAGTGTTCACAGATTTTTGTAGCCGCTGTAAATTATTTTTCCCTCCCCTACTCAGCTGCAGTTTTTGTTCGAGCCCAGGTTTCCTTCATCAAGTTAACTAATCGACGTTTTCAAATATGGCGCGGGAAGCATGCGAGGTTAGT
>JAHPZR010024016.1:62500-72500 GCA_019787425.1 Platygyra sinensis
AACAGTCAATTAAACTATTTATCGCACTCATTGGAATCATCCTTTGCCATTGCTGGTGACCAAAGTGGAATATACAAAAGCCAGTTACCAAGAAATGAGGATTCCAGAAAACAAGTCAGAATTGCACCTGATGGTTTTGAGGGTACAGATTTTCCTTATAGCTCCACTATGGATATGGAAGCCACTGAGTTTAACAGGCCATTTACAAGCCTTTCTCTTGCATCTTATGGAAGGCTGGATTCTGGAGATGTTTCAGATACTACATGTAAGAATTCTTCAGTGTCATTTCCTTTTCACAGGAAAGTTCTGGGGTCTGATTCACTTGAGTCTACTTCATTGTCTATGGCCTTTTCAGGTAAGTTATTTTATTTTTGCATGTCTTTAAGCTGTTACTACCAAGTGGCTAGTAATTAAATATTGTCCAGGGTCCTTGAAGATCCTAAGGGATTTACAAGATATCTACAATATAAGATATATAGGATCCTATAGAATATTACTAGTGAATCCTAAATGTTTGGAGATGTCCTTTTAGCAGTATTTAACAGTCTTCCTGGGTACCTAGATGCTAGACCATAACAGATTTTCCTCCCCCCCCCCCCCATCATATTGTTCTCATGTTTCTAAATAATCATGAGCTCCTGGGCAGGGTTGTTCAAAGCCTGATTGATAAGCAATTAACTTAAAAAAAACAACAGGCGATCTTGATGAGCTCCAAACTTGAGGCAAGATATGGCCATGTGAGACTGGTCAGCAGACACCTTGTTTTGATAGGTGTCAGTGGACTATAACATGGATTTCCCAACAATATCAAAGAAGTACATATGTTATAAGTCAAGGCTGCATGTCTCCGTCTATAGCCAGCTGGAGTATGGCTGCCATGTTGCTTGGCCTTGTGGAGCATGTGCGCTCACAAGCTGCAAAACCACTAGCCACGATAACCATGAGAAAATTCACTGGTGGTTTCCTTTTCTTTCCTATATGGTTATGTGGTGCTCTGCTTGGTAGCCCTTCAGGTTACCAGAGCTCTGCTATTCACTTTTTTATGTTGGAAAGCAAATTGTTAGCCAGGTTAATGAGAACTCATAATTTGAACATTGTGTTATCTCTTGCAGACTCCAGTACCTCAACTGTGCAATCTGTGATCGGGACACAGCCCAGATCAACAGTACCCCAACTTCCTATAGATTCAGCTACAAATAACACCCATTATAGACAATGTGAAGAGAAACAAGCATTTCAGTCTGTAGATCATCCCCCAAATTCCAGTACTAATAAACGACCTGTTTCCTCAAAGCAAAAAACTGAAAAGCCAAAAGTTCAGTCGTCTACACTGTCAAAGGTTCCCGGCATGTCGGAGCAAGATAAAACTCTGGCAAATTTGGAAAAGCTGAGACAGAAATTGCTTGAAGAGAAGCAAAAGCATTTAGAAGCTCTTAAACAACAAGAGTTGAAGCGGCTTCGTAACCAAAAGAAAGACCAAGGAGGGGTTTTACACCACACTTATGCATCTTTCCATAGAGATAGTCCTAAGCAAGTAATTGAGAGACGTCGGTCTAGTTCTTTGCCCTCATCAACTAGGCAATCAGACTTAAAACAGTCAGCTTGTGAGGAATCACTAAGTACCCATGTGTCTCACAGGACATCTGGTGATAATCACATATCAAGGACGCCACCTTTTCGTAGACCTCTGTCATTGCCTCCAGGTGAAATGTACTCTATTCTTGAACTCAGTGGAGAAAATCTTGATTTGGACACACAAACTGATAATAACAATGAAACAGAATCATCTTCTGATAAGGAGAACCATGTTGTTGATGATGTTCTGAGAGGGAACAGAAATGATGCTGTTGTGGGAAGTGGTCGGAGTAATGCTATGGGCCAAATAAACAGTGAGCAGAGCATGTATCCCTCTCTTCAAAGAAAGGAACTCAAACACTTTGTACCAGGAGAGGATAATAAGGTAAATAACTTGTCAACATTTCTGCTTCAGTTTTTGTCTTAACTTTTAAACTCGAAAGGTCCTTCTTTAATTTTCCTTGGAAGAATTTCTTTCATTAAGTCAGGTGACAGGATCCTTTCTGAAGACTTTCCATGACTATGTATAATATTTAAGAGCTTTTACATGTAGAGTTTTTACGTGGTTCAGTTATGAATTCGAATGGCTTGGTACAAGACTGATGTAAGTGACTTTTTCAGGTGAAATTTTTTTCCTTCAAAAGTATAAGTACCTGAATTTTTACATGTGCTTTTCAATTTAGTAGAAAAACATTCTCCTGTATCTTTTTTGGCTGAAATGCTCTTGTTCGGCTTTGCTGCATTCATTGTGCTCGCTTCGATATTTTGTCTTCATTTTCTCAGGAACAAAGTGCAAACCAGCCAAAAAAATACAGGGAAATGTTTTACTACTTAACTGAAAAGCACATGCAAAATTCAGGCACTTTCGAAGGAAAAAAAAATTCACCTGAAAAAGTCACTTACATCAGTCTTGCACCAAGCCATTCAATTATTACATACATACATACATACATACATAACTTTATTTGATAACGCAGGTTAAAAATTTTCGCAACTTTACAGCTGATGTGGACCTGCCTAAACTAAATCTAAAGCTAAACTAAATCAATAATTATGTGAGATACAAGTATGATACAATTAATAAATTATTGCAGAGCTTGTAGGCTGTTCCATTTGCTGGCAATGTTAAAAACATGTTTACCAGTCACTGTGCCAAAGTGACTTTAAACACTCACAGTAGACTTAACAGAACAATGAAATCTCTTCCCCTTGTAGATACCACCAAGGTTTTAAGTGGCGACAGGCAGATTTCCACTTCCATGTCAACTAACAAACACAAACACAGTAGCTGCTTTTATAAACAGTAGTGTAGTTTTCTTCTCAAAAGTATCTGCAAAATGTTTTTGAAGAGCTCAATGTATTGAAAGTAGCGCTGTTATTATGTTTGACAGTTTTCTTGTTTTTTGTAGCTGTTTGAAAGTAATGGACAGGATAAATTTGCCAAACTTTCTGCACATGCTAAGGGCTTCCTGACAAGACGTTTGATGAAAACTGACAAGGTCCTAGGTTTGGTGAAGACAATCAAGGTAAGATGGTGATGATGGTGAGATGATGATGATGATGGCGATGACAATGCTGATGATGATGGCCAATGATGATGAGAAACAATTTGTGCAAAATTTAAATCTTGACTTAGTACACCTTCTCTTGAACATAGCGCAAGTTATTGCATGTACCAATACGTTCTTTTGTGTCTAGAATGATAAAAGGTTAATTAATGCATATTTAATTTTACTGCTAGTCTACCCTTTTTTAACATTACTTCTTGTCCTCCTGCTCAAATGAAAAACCTTTGTTTGTTCTTTGACAGGACACCAGAGATGTCCTGGCCGATATTTCCAGAGAAGACATACACTCTGTTCAGGAGAAAATGCTGAAAGAAAATGTGGAGGGTCATGTATGTACTCATCAATGAAACTGCAAATTACACAAACTCAAGCATTGATACCATTAATGAGCAAATGCCCTTTAGCAGGTAGAAGACTATGTTTAAAGTGCACCTAAACCCAAAATATTTTTTTTTTGCTTAAATAAATCATTGCACCTGTTTGAAATACACTTCGCCTTTTTTAACTTAATCTTGACTTTCTTATAGGCTATAAAAGTTACGAAATCTAGCCATCATCTGTTCCACGATCGAGCCAGTAAGGGGCATGGGTCTAGTCCTGGTTTTACGTCACAAACTTCTTTGCATGCATGTTTACAAAGGCTTACTGCGATGCAAATCGGTTTGTGACATTAAGTTAAGATTAAGTTTAAAACGGCTAAGCTGCGTTTCGAACAGGTGCAAAGATTTATTTACATAAAAAAAAAAATTTTGGTTTAGGTGCACTTTAATATAGTGTATCTTACATGTATCAAACATCTGTTAGATAAATTTTGCAGTATAATTATATGATTGTGTCTTTTTAGCTGAAAGTGGCAAGAATTGGTCTTCATGATGTCTTCTTCAAGGTGCCTGTGAAAGAAAGAATGTCTTACATAGCTAATTCAAGAGCAATAGCAAGAGCAAAGGAAGCTAAGCGAAGAGCTACAAGGGTCAGTGAATGCTGCTAACTAACTCATGAAAATTATTGTTTGCCTAGTCCTTCATTGACTCAGAGAAGCTTGGATTACTCACTGAAAGAAGAAACAAATCTAGACATTAAATTATTGGCAATAAATTTGTTAGTGGCCAGCAGAAAAGTTAAAGAATATTATTTCATCTTATAGCATTGGACTCTATATTAAGCAATCTTTTTTTTGAGCAGACTCTGGGCTACCTGTAAGATAAATTATTTAAATTGGGAGGTGGGTGTGGGGAGATCCACTAATGGTATTCTTCGCTACATCATGCTGCGGAAGCTAGTAAGAGCAAAGCACTGGCTTGTTGAGCTACACATACATGTATATTTTGGGTTTGAACAGGCTTTAATACCAATAAGATGCATAAATTAACTTTCTTAAGGGTCTAGAAATTTAATCTTGCAGGGTACAAAAAACCCAGGTTCCATTTCCTGGGGCAAGTAATTTTACAGGACAGTAAATTTTACTTTTGGACAAGTGAAAATGGAAGTTTGGTGTTTGGTGGTCCCTTGAGCACTTGAAATTAGTCCCTGTAGTCTTGTTAGTTGACAACTGCATGGGCATAAACATTGCATGTACCTATTGGACAAGTAATATTTTAGTGGGGGCAACTAGAAACTGAAATGTACTGCCCCACTAGGCAATTGGATTTCAAAGTTTTTTCCTGCCTTGTCTTGACTCAATACATATTAAGTATACCTTCCCAGTACTTTTTCTGCTTATCATTAAGATAATAGATTATTTTAGACTGAAGAATTTCTCAGTAGTGACATAATACTTAATCTGTTTCCTGATCATCAGAATTCTGCAGGTCAGTCAAAACTATCTGCTGTTACTCTACGAGCAATTCAGAGACGACAGGAAGACCAGTATCCTTGAGAACTTTATTTGTTATCTTACTTTCACATGAATTATTAGATTTTCATTTATTTCATTAAGTAAGCAACTGATAAAATGACTTGCTTAGGGACTCAGCTTATCTACTAAGGTGTAAAAAAGTAATCTTCTGCCTAAAAGTCAGTGGAAAATCTGGTAAAGGTAAAGAATCTGATCCCACCGACGCGTCGGCCAACGCGTCGGCCAACGCGTCGGCCGACTGTCGGCCGACCGTCGGCCGACAGTCGGACAACAGTCGGTCGACAGTCGGCCGACGCGTCGGTCACTTTTTAAACTTGAAACGAAAAAGATGCATCGGCGGTGCGTCGGCGGCGTGTCGGTGACTCATTTGGGCCTTATTGGAATATTGCAATGCTATACGTACCCTTTCCAAACTGAACTGCAACGTCTTCGACAGAAACTTTCAATACGATATGAAAATAAGAAATTTACTTTTAACCGCCATCTTGTTTTTTCGTCCTCTTAGAACCCAGTTCCCATTACGACAAAAGTTATTAGAACCCAGCTTTCATCTCAAGTGTTATTAGAACCCAGTTTTCATCTCAACAAACTCGTCGGCCAATGTGTCGGCCGACTGTCGGTCAACTCGTCGGCCGACTGTCGGCCAACTCGTCGACTTTATCTTTATTCATTTTATCAAACTTAATTAAATACTTTATTGAATTGGCCATTGACTTTTTCAAACTTGTTGGCTCCTAAAGGAGCCGTTTGTTTTTTGTTGGCAGAGCCCTCTAGGAATAGAAGGCATCCTCCAACCCCAGTGGTAACAGCCTCTTCGCGGCGCGAAATCGTTTCACTAACGGCAACAGATCACCCAGCTGTCTTTGGCACTCCCGCTCGATCATTTTCACCGAAAGTTTCGGGTCTCCCAGCCGTTCCAGGGTGCTTTGATACGTGACTTCGTTGACGATTCTCAGCTCCGCTATGCCGATGAAGTCCCTAATCGTGATTAACTTTGTCGGCCGACTCCCCTTTGGTAACCGACCCTTGAAAAAAAAGAGAAGACCTAGGTACTAGGTACACGTTTTCGTCCTTTCTTATGACGTTGTTCTTGCTTCCAACTGAAAGACGTAACAAAATAAGAGTTAGGAAAGGTAAGTTTTTCGATGAATGCGTCGGTAGTGTGTCGGCCGACGTGTCGGTAGTGTGTCGGTGGTGTGTCGGCCGACGCGTTGGCCGACGTGTTGGCCGACACGTCGGTGGGATCGGATTCTTTACCTTTACCGAAAATCTGGAAGTAGTAGGCTCTAGATTTTGCACAGTAACATTTACGTTCCGCCACTGAAGTCAGTAGCTTGCGAAGTCAGTTAAATCAGAGACCGGTACGTTGCGAAGTTTAACTCCTTTGGCAGTCACTGCAGACACTCTTTGTCTTTTTATTGTTTACACATACATGAGGTATTGTAACATATCTGATATCAGTTGTGATATCTCTTGAAGGAAGCAATGCATCATCATTAAAGATGTCAAAAGTAGCTGCTCAAAAATCATCATCTGCTTCAGCTACTCTGCTGGGAAATTCATAGTTAATATTTTGTAGAAAAAGATGGCGAATTACACCTCCTGTTCCAGCCTTGTAAAAACCTTAAAAACTATTTATCAAGTGGGTTTTTATCCTTGATTTCTGTATCCAAAGTACTGTAACACAAACTGCCAGTTCAGAGATAATAAAGCCTAAAGCTGAAGCTCGGGAACAGAAGAAGAAAACTTGGAACATCAGGTCTGTTGATGTGCAGTGAAACCTGTATTAGGTGGAAACCCTTAGGGCCCACATTACTGTCTTCATAATACAGGTTCATGTTACAGATAAGAGAGATAGTGACTGCATAGTGACAGTCAGGGAGTGACAGTCTGCATAAGATTAATTCCATTTAATACACGTTTTGCTGTATTCAATGTAGAAAACTCATTTGTGTGGTCCGTTGGTAAACAGTTACTGTACTAGAAAAACTGGAAGTTAGGTTCCCACCTTTTTCATGTAGCTACTATATTTTTTTTCCAAATTGGGTAAGTACACATCATTTAGGTAATTAGAATCTGTGCAGGGCTCGAAAAAAGTGCCATCTGGTCATCTGGGCAAGTAGATTCTCGTTCTGGGCAAGTACAGTATCTTAAGTTTTCATTCTCACTTGCTGGATGGGCAAAGGATCAGGCAAGTAGTCTGCCAACTAAATCATTAAAAGAGCAAACTAAGACTTACCCAGGGCAAGCAATATTAAGAAATACTTGTCCTAAGGGCAAGCTGGAATTTGAGTTTTGTTTAGCCCTGCTATGATTGTTAGTAAGAACTCTTATTTACAAAGGTCTTAGTTGTCCCTCAGAACTTTAAAATTGGTCTCGGGGAATAACAACTCACTATTTTGCTCAGGACTAACACCATAGTAGCTGTAACAAATTAGTCTGATTTCTGATTTTCATTTGACATTATGGTTTTTCTGGGTCCAACAGCTGTAAAATTTTGAGGTGTGAAACCATGATTGCCATGAATGGTTACCGTCATAAGCTAATACCACTAAAACCAGTAACATTTTCATGTAATTTAACTAATACTTAAAACAGTGACTCATTTCTAGTATGAAATCAGTGAGTCATCCTATTGACTGGAACATTTCAACCATCCATACTGGTTGTATAATGCATATAATTTTTGAAATAATGTAACTTGGTGAACTTTTGTTGCATATCAGAACAAAGTAATGCCACATTGCAAGAATGCACAATTTAGCAAAGGCCTCACCCATGGTTTACTTTCTCTAACTTCAGGGTGCTAAAGCCACAGCAGGGACATACATCACCACCTCTGCCATCTGACAGGACAAGGTGCAGTTTAATTTTTTTTCGTTAAGCAGCACTTGCAGGCATGTCTTTATTACTGTATTAATCTGCTTAAATTCAACCAAACTCATTGGTCAAGAACAGCCCCAGTTTAGGAAGTGATCTAGACTTCCTGCATACTGCTAGGGTTAGCTGTTTTATAAATGAGATAACAGTTCCCTTTAATCTCCTGTCTTCAGCTCATCATTAATTACAATATCACCACTTGAGGCTTTCATTAAGTTTCGAGTCACGTGTAACCTTGTTCTTAACACCCTTGGCAAACGTGTTACTTTGTGATTGCTTTATTATTTATTATTATTTTATTTTTTATTTTTTATCCCTTATTTAAAATTAAAATTAGATTAAATTACAGTGACATAGATGTTAATTAATTTTAAAAAATGAGGGTAACTGACAACCTGAAATAACCTGAAATAGTTATAAATGCCAGGTTGCCAGTTAATTATATATATATTACAATTAGAACTCGGTAGCTAATTAAGAAAACACACACACAGACACATTAAATACAACAAAAGAAACTAAAGAGATTAACATTAAATAAATATACGACTGCATTGACCTACAGCTATTTGCCAAGAAACACCGATCAGGAATGTTATGAAGTCATTTTCAGATTACATTAATAATTGTTAATAAGATGTTCTTTCAAATTTAATTTAAATGAGGAAAGGGAGGAACTTTTGAAATCTTCATCAATAGAGTTCCATATCATAGGGCCTTGAAAACCAATATTGAATTTTCCATAGTTTGTTCGTACCTTAGGAAGATGGTAAGACAATTTAGAAGCGTGTCGCGTATTACCGGTATATCTATGGACCTGGTCTACTTTAGTAAAGAAGGAGTTGAAAATAGACGGTAGTAACTGATTATGATATTTATACATAAAAACTCCAATATGGTACTTGACAAGATCAGAGAATGTATTATTATAGCTAGTAACTTAAACAGGGGGTTGGAGTGATGATCAAAACTTGAAAAAGTAATAACTCGAACAGCCTTTTTTTGCAGAATATGGATTGGTTGAAGAGTAGTGTTATAGGTATTACCCCAAGCAATTAATCCATAAATTATATAGAAAAGGATAAATAACTGTATAATATAAACTTTTCAAAATGTCTTTAGTAATATAATGGTGAATTTTACTGAGAATGCCAATTCCTCTTCTAACCTTTTTCAGAACACATGCAACTTGCTTTTTCCAACTTAGGTTTGAATCAATCATGAGCCCCAAATATTTGATTGAATTCTATCAAGAACAGGCAATTTCAGCCATAGTATCAGGGAAAATCAAGCATACTCAGCCATAACAAATCTTATGGATTATGGCCCCTAATGACACTCCTCTAGTAGTCTGTCACTAGTTGCCCCACAATGGTTAAGAGAAGCCCATTTTGTGTACAAACAAGGATATGAGAAATAGATGCTAAATTTGCTACTAAATTAATTGCTATGCATGGTCAGAAGATGCAGAAAACAACCCTAGTTTACTGTTTAAACATGATCAAGCAGACAGGTACAAAATTGAAAATGGTACGATCAACAGATTTCTATTTATTGTTTTCAACTGGAAAAGGTTGTCATTGACTCTTTTTTGGTCAACTTTTGGTCTACTTAACACTGTCAACTGACTGTCTGTAATGTGTTGGTAACCCGTTGGCCGACTGTTGACTGACAGGTTATCAATAACCGAAAACGGGAGCCATTGTTAACTTTTACTGTTTCTTGTTTGCTTTATTTTTTTTATAGGTCTAAGAAGCAAAGCACCAGACCAGCTACAGCTCCTGATAAACCACTGTAAGCTACTGATTATCTGCTCCATTTTATTGTAATTTAACATCACTCCAGAACTAAATCAACCTTAATTTCCTAAGAAAGTTCAACATCTGATTTCTCTTTGAAGTATAACTGCTCTGTCAAGTTGACGGGTGACGGAAATTAAGATAAGGTTGCTTAATGTTACAGGCAGACAATGCTTACAATGGCTGCAGCTCTTTGGAGGTATTACGAGCCTTTAGTGCTAGGCCATTATAGTCCTATTCAGGATTTAAAAAATGTTACCTACATTGTAGTTGCCCCTGGAGGGTTTTGGCCCAGAGGCCAAAACCCGAGGAGGCATTATAGT
>JAHPZR010024016.1:80000-155731 GCA_019787425.1 Platygyra sinensis
ATTTTGAGCTTTTGTATCTGGAAATTGTGATGATTTTTGATGCGATTTATTATTAACTGGTGGGTGTTAATAGCCTTGGGATATCAAGCTGTGAACTAATTGTAACCTAATTAATTGCGTTAATTCAAAAGGAATGTATTTGCCAGCCTTGAGATCACATAATTCTATGTAATGCTGCAAAGATTTTCCAAATCTTATACAATACTATGTAGAGGATGCTAAAAAAAATCAATTATAAAATTCCTAAAATTTGTTATTGCCCCCGCAGGGTTTTGGCCCAGAGGCCAAAACCGAGGGGGACATTGGGGTTTGCGGTATTGCGGTATTGGGCCATTTTTCTTGCGGTATTTCGGGAATTTTAATCTCAAATTGCGGTATTGCGGTATTTTCTGGAGCTGCGGGATGCGGTTTTTTAGCATTTTGGGCGGTATTAAAAACTATCGATAAAGTCCTGCTACGTTTTCCGAGCTTTTTCTATCCTCCGCAATTGTTTCGGAAACAAGCTAAAACAGAATGTCAGACATCTTCCGTCGCGCGAGTTATTATTTGAAACGTGATCGTAAGTGATTATGAACAGTACTGATCGATCAACAATGTTAACGTTTCATCAGCCAATTACAATTCGCAGCTGCGCGGTCTTGTACTGACGTGACATTTAATATCATTTATTATTTTTTTCTCATGCATCTGAGCGGGCCGGAATCCTAAATCCTCGAATTTGATTGGCTAATCTTAGGCCCGTTTCAAACGCCGTGTTAAGTCGTGCCGAACTCAATTCATTATTTAGGTTCGACTTTGGCGCGGCTGTAGCACGGCGTTTGAAACCATTTAAGAATTAGGTTCGACTCTGCCGTGTAGCACGGCAAGCTCTGTCGTGCTACCCGACTTTGGCACAGCATGGTTTCAAACGGCGTGCTATTGCCGTGCCGAACTAAATAAGTAAATAACTAAAATTATCATTTTGGATTTATCCGTCGGACCGCTGGTTCGTAATATCGTTTTTTTTTCTAAACGCCCAGTGAATTCCCAGTGAGTGAATTAAGCTTGACCATGGCTCGACGTTTGAAACCAAGTCGTGCCAATGTCGTGCTACAGTCGAGCCAAATTGAATTTAGTTCGGCACTACTTTAGCACGGCGTTTGAAACGGGCCTTACGCACGTGACCGGTCCAGCTTTTTACGATACGGCCCACGGGCCGGATTTTTTCCCGCTGTCTAAATTTCGCTCCTAAAAGTTAGCGGTAATCGTCAATCTTTTGCCTTTTTTACACATCCATCGGCGATTAGTCAACGCAAGTTTATCTCTGTTCTCTTTAAAATGGCAAGGAAAGTCACTGTAAGTAAATTCAGTTGAGTGTTTTGAAGTTGTGAGAGTTTGCTTGGTTGTTTGTAACTTTGCGCTGTAACGGCGCTTAATCCTGTGTTTCCCTCGCCAATTAGAGTCAATTTCAGTCAAGTTTACTTTTCTGATCGTTGCTGTATTTAGGAGAATTTCTGTAGAATACACTTAACGAATTTCCTCGCTTTCTGCTATCCCATTTACAGTAAAAAAGTCTGATTTCACGTGATTTTAAACTTGAAGTGACGACTGACAGAAATTGTTTTGTAGTAAAACTCCAAACTTCGCACGAAATTTCACACCACAAAAACGATTTTGGAGAACTTGACTGGTTAAATACATGCAACTAAAAGTAGTTCGAAAACTATACGCTCTTTAATACATCTTTCTTTGTCTACCATCTGAATTATTCGCTCGTTGCCAAGATTTTTTAACAAATCGTTAGTGGACGGCGCGAGAGCCGATTCAAGACATTCAATGACAAGAATTACGTAAACAAACCCATTAGCAATCTGTAAAACCAATTTACTACAGGAAAAAGTAAACATGTTATTTACCGGGCTAGGTCGGTCCGTATGGGAAAAAACTGTACCCTTGGTCTTGAGTACGGCTCTCGGCCCTCGGCCCTCGGCCTCGGGCCGCACTCAGGACCTCGGGCACAGTTTTTTCCCATACGGACCTCCCGCCCGGTAAATAACTTATATATATTTAACATTGACAGCGTTTCTATAAGCTTTGCTTCTATATTCTTTCCAACGAAACTGAGCTCTCACTGCAATTCCTTGTGTCACAATCGGCAAAGGGTAGGTTACTTTTTGTTAATTATTACTATTAGCCAGCACGTCAATGAATGTTACACGCTTTGTTTATTTTGGCTAAATGGCCTTAATCGAAAACTACCCGGCTTAACGTTCATTAACAAACTGTTAATTGCTATTTCAATGTTATTTGCACTTAACGTCACGTACAGAGTACTGATTTCAGGGTTACATCGAGTATTGACTCGGTATTGAGGTGTTGCGGTATTTGGCGACTTTTTTTGCGGTATTGCGGTATTTTTCGAATTTTTTTGCGGTATTGCGGTGTTCAGAACCCCCCAATGCCCCCCTCAAAACCCGAGGAGGCACCCTAGAAGTCCCCGCGTGTATACATATAAGGAATTTCAAAAATGTAAAGATGTAAATAAGTAAGTAACCTGCGATCAGGCGTCCCTTACATTTTTTGCCGCAGCGGGAAGGTACGCCTGATACAATTACTTGACTATTTGTCTGCCGCCCCCTAATTAAAGTATCTGTCAGCGCGAATAATCAAGCAGAATTACCGGAAGTCTTGTGTGTTATCGACAGATTGGATCGAAATCCACCAATCACGGCCATTGGTGTGACCTTCAGACGTTCTTTACATACATACAATACTTTATTTCAATACTTTATTTTTACGTCATGCTCGCGGGCTGTGATTGGTGGATTTCGATCCGATCTGTCGATAACTGTATGATTGACGGAAATTTTTGAAAGGTTTCCGCGGGTGTTTTGTTTACGAAAGTCGCGTATCAACGAAAACGGTGTAATACATATTTTTCGCTCTTGTTTAATCCCGTCGGGAGCACCGCCAAAACACCTCTCCCCTGGCATGCGATTCAATGAATGCATTCTATTTGTTCATCATTGAGAGTTTTGTGAACAAGACTCTGAAGAGAAGAATTTAAAGCTGACAAAATCTTGCTCTATTCGCTCGCAACTCATCAGATGTCATGATGGAATTCATCAGCACGCGGGATTTTTTTTTACCGGAAATCACACCGCCACTAAGGTAACCAATCATGGCTTAGTTCTAAGTACCTTTTTGTTTCTTGACCAATCAGAGAAAAGTCCAGATTCTGGACTAGCAACAGACAAATAGTCAAGTAATTGTATCAGGCGTACCTTCCCACAGCGACAAAAAATGTAAGGGACGCCTGATGGCAGGTTAATAAGTAAGTAAATTGTAGTACTGCGAAAAAATCTCGATTTGATCAAACTAGGCGTGCACGGTCGTCTCGGGTAATATTTCAGCAAGTGCGCAAGGTGCTGTCGGGTAGATGTCATTTTGCAACCACGAGGTCTTCGAGCAGCGCTTCAAGGTCTTGCGAGCGAGAGGTTGCGTTTCGTCGTCTTCTACCAGCATTTCAAGTTCTTTCTTGCAGTGTTTTAAAGTTTCCAACCGCGAGTTTTGCATTTCGCTATTATCTAGCAGCATTTCAATCACGAGTTCGTGTTTTGCCATCTTCTAGCAGCGTGTCAAGGTTTTGCAACCACGAAGTCGCGTTGCGCGGCGTTACGCCATCTTTAGCTATAGCAGCCTTTCAAACCAGGAGTTCACGTCTTTGAGCAGCATTTCAGGGTGATTATTTTGCAGTTCAGTGATTTATTTGGATTCAAAAGCATTCAACAGCACTGAATAAAATTATTCGGTACAAAATTTGATTTGTTAGACACAAATCAGCAACGGGGTCGACAGACTCGATCCAACTGAAACAAGTTGGAGCTCCAACAATTTTCTAGACTCTATCTTGTGCTGAATTCCATATGTCTGTGTGGCTTCCGCTGTTATCCGCGTGTAATTTGCGTGTAGTTGACACCACTGTTTTTTGCCGTTTTTTTTCTCTTGATATTGCAAGATATGTTTTAGGCTCTCTCAAATGTTAGCTAGTTTGAAATATTCCTTTGGCATTTCGTTTATTTGGATGGCTTATTTTTATTGAGTAATCTTATGTGGCGTAGAGCCCAAGTGACGACTGGGTGACTGGCAGGGATCTAAATGTAAATGTGAATGTTTTGCGGCGTTTTCGTAAAAGCTTGACTAATTTACATATGTGCCGACTGTAAAGCGATACTTCTGTTTACATCTCACTTCTGTTCTGCTTTCGAGATACGTTTTCTCGTACCCTCTTTTCTTTCATAACAATGTTATTTTTCCGGCCCAGGCTGAATATTCTTATTTTTCTGCCGATTTTAGGCTGAAAATATTCTTGTATTATTCTTACATTATAGCTTATGACATTTCCGTTTTAGAATATTACAAGTGTTTGGTATCTGGATCCGGATCGCGTTACATTATTGTACATGTGCTCCACCGTCAGCGGGGCCAATATGTCACGTCAAACAACACTTGGCCGTTTTGGCTTTGAAAAAAGTACTTCGCAGAGAAATAGCGTGATGGAAACGAAAGTACTCGATTTTTTTCAACTATGTCAAGGGCAATTGAGTGTAATCACGTAAAACTGTAATATCATAAAACTGCAACACCGCGGAGAAATATCTCTGCCGAGAAACGAAGCAGCCGATTCGCACTGTGTTGGTGTACAGTCGCTAATCATTGACAAATGTCTGACTTTTACTCAGATATTTTTGTTATGGACTGAATGTAAGCGAAAACAATCCCAGTCATCGATTCTCTGTTTTATTAGCTTGTGGTGTGAACACAAAATTATATCTAACCTTTTCGAAATCTCAGCCTCGGCTTTATTCTTAAAATATTCTAAAAATTTAGCAAATTTCAGCCTCCATATTGTTATAAAATATATTTTTGACACAATTGGTTTGTGTCATATTTATGAGAAGATGCCTAAGTTACTTGAACAGTATGAGTGACATAGTTTACAAAAAAATATAAAATTTTAGTTCATACAATAACGTTCAGTATTACTGTTTTCAATCAGCAGAAATAAAAGAAAGCGGGGGCAGCTTTAGTGATAACTATTACTAGTTGTAGAGTTAATTTTATTATATGGGGTTTGGGAAACATCTGTATTGTGATGCAAATGTCGTGATGTAATTAAATTTCAATAGATAAAGTAATGTAATGTAATTAAAATTAAGTGTAGTTTCAGTGTCTAAAAATTATTTTATAACCTTTAAGATCTGGCTGCCAATCTAAAGAATTCTACTTATTTTAATGGGTTTAATGGCTTTTCAATGCAAGCACAAAATCAATGTTTAGAACATTGAGGAGGTCTTGCCAGACATATTTTCATAGTAATTCATTTTGAGGGTATATGCCTGGCATAGTATCTATAGTAGACCTTTTTTCTGTCAAAATAAGTGTAAGTTGATTATTGATTCTTTTTTTTTCTGTGTTGGTGAAAATATAGCAGATGGTTCTGTTGCCAAAGACCCCGTTAAAAAACTCAGTGCTGAACTGGTAAACTTGAGATCCCTGCTGACGGCACAATCTGGCATTGGGCTGAATGGAGTTATACTTACAGGCCATAGAGAAGGTAAAACCTTGTGTAGTGTAGATCACGAAATAGCTGTGGTAATTGCTTCTCTCTCTCTCAAACCCTTTTTTTATAATAATTATTGATCTTTTCAACACGTTCATTGTGCACATGTTACTGTGACTGTGGTGAGAGATAGGAAATCTAGACTGCAATAAGAACCAATCACATTGCAGGATTCATTACTGTACCCTGTTGGAAAAAAAATAAATGTTGCAATGAATTATAAGTTTCAGTGGCCACTCTGGAAGATAGGATAATGTCCCTGGAGAAAAATATTTGAAAGATTCACAAGAAAGAAGATTTCCAGAAGATTTTCTTCACAATAATATTATGATGTAACAAAAGTTTTGCCATGATCTAAGTCTTATCAAGGTTCTTACTAGATCATGTAAAGGATCTTTTATTGCTACAGTATTGTGGTAAAATGCTCATCAGATCCTTAAAGGGGCTCAGTCACGGCATCTTGAGTTATTTTGAACATCGAAAAAATAACCGTTAAATTGAAGGAAACCTAAAAATAACACTTTATAAAGATAGAAAAAGATCAAAGAGACGATAATAAACCTTAAAGGAACAAGGATGGTTAAGGATGGAGAAGATTGACATGGATTGCAAACAACGAATTTGAAAAGTTTAGCTAAGCTTTTCAAACGTGACTGAGCCCCTTTAAGGATCTTGTAAGATCGATGCAAAGATCTTTGCCATGCTAAGGACATCTTAACTTTAGTGCTACATGTAGCATCTTGTAGCAATCCCTTCATGCATCTGAAGGTCTACAATGTACGTCCTTAAAGATGCACAGGCCAGTCAGATCAGAGCAGACTCAGTGGACAGTGACAGTAACTAAACTGTCAGGCCCTGGTTGTTCGAAAGGTGGATAACGCTATCCACCAGATAAATCACTATCCAGCGGATAGCGTGGTTTGCTTTGCCAAGACTTATCCACTTAATAGCGATTTATCCGGTGGATAGCGTTATCCAGCCTTTGAACAACTGGGGCCAGACTGTTTACAGATCTTTTTGGGCTATTACACATAACTTTGAATGCATTTATCTTTAGCTATTTCCATTTTGTGTAGGGTCCATAAAGTATGGTTCATTATTTATGGGGATAACCGGGTCAGAAAATCAGAATTAATTTTTTTCTTTTTTCTTGATGCCCGTCATAGTTATCATATCAAAATTTCAAAGCCTGTCTTAATTGTTTCATTCTTAAACTTTCCAAAGTCCGGCCAATGGAAATAATATTTATAGAAGTTGATATAGAATTGACACAGTAACAGTGTGAAGTCATTTTATGTATTTCAGCTTGTGTAAATGAACATATTTTTTTCCATTTTTAAAAAGGCTATAAGCAATGTTTCAAGGCAAAAGGGCATCATCATTTTGGTCAGATACAGCTCTCAAAAGGCATAGCAAAATGTTGTGATGGAGATTCCTTCTATATAACACTCTTGATCATAATCCATGAACCAATAGAAGTCAATAATTGATCTTTAAATAAAAATTAATGTCCAAGTTTCAAATGGAGGCTGTGCATCCAGGGACCCAGGGGCTGCAACCACAATCACGCCCCAAGGTGGAAGACCCCCCGAGTGACCAGTACAAACCACAACCCAGCCATGCCCCTGGGAAGGAACCCCTAAGACATTGACAGGGAGGGTGGGAGGGGATGAGGAAAATGCATGTAAAACTACCAGGAACAACGCTACACCTCAAACATACTATGCTTCAAAGACACAAGGTCGAGCACAATGTTTGTACAATGTAACCACATGCGCTGGTGCATGCAAACACTTAACGGAATACAGCTGGTTGAGTAGGGGCCCTCAGGCACAGAACAGCCCTCCAACTTTTTTCAAATAACTGTACTTTGGAATGTTTGTATTTTTCAGTTAAAACAAAGGGAATGGTATCAAATTCACAAAGTGGTAATACAACAAGTCTGCTACCTGATGACTTAGTTCATATTGGTGGACCAATCACAGAGGATGCTATTGTTAGTGTACTACAACAGAGAAGTGTGGCAGGGGAAAACTATGTATGTAGGTTCAATTCATCTAACTGCAGTAAATGTTAATTGTCTCGTTTTAATCCCATCATAATGACTATACAAACTCCAGGTGCAATTTAGTACTGGGTCAGACTTAACAGTGTTGAGTTTTAAATAAACACCCATTGCAAGAATTTTACTGAGAAAATATGACTAATCATAACCCAAATTTAATCAGTACCCTAACCCTAAGACTTACACAAAATGTTTCTTATAATTGTCTCTCTTTGCAGACAAACTTGGGTCCAGTGTTGATTGCTGTGAATTCATTTGACCAAGTTCAATCAAAGACAGGCCTTTTGCAAAGTATGTCAGATAATCAGAGACTACAGAAAATTATCCAAATGGTGACAAGCAAGTTGGCCAATTCCTCTACTCCACAGGTTATTGTGTTAAGGTAGATATTGCATTTTGCCTTAATTAGGCTTTTTCCAAACTAAAGCACTTTGCTGTGATTGGTCCCTCCTCTTTTTTCACTAATTGCATGGTGATGCCTTATTGCTGTTATTTGGTTGGGGAGGTATGGGGAGAGGACAAGGCTATTCTGGCTAGGGAGTGGAGGGTAGGGTAGCATCTAAGAATGGAGGTCATCCATTTCTACACCTCTGTGAAGTGATGATAGCTGTGAGAATGTCTCTCTGAGAACATTTTGAACAATTCAATTCAATTTTAATTTAACTCTCAAAAGTTAACATGTCTGTCACCACAGGGCTTTAATTTGGACCCTTTGATTTACCAACACCAACAACAACACAACTGCACACTAACAACAATAACAGCGACACTAAATTTATACTATAAAGGAGTGAGAAGATATAACAATAATTAAATCAGGCCAGTATAGTTAAACATATTAGGATACCATTCCTCCCACAATTATTCTTGTTATCTAAAAAAAGTGACAAATTATATTGTTAGTATAAATGAGTGGCATTTCCTTGTTTTCAGTGGCAATGGAGGAAGTGGAAAAACATTTACTGCCCAGGTCCTTTCACAACATCTGCTAGAACAATCAGGAGGAGGACAGGATTCTGATGTCTGTAAGGTAAGTTTATGAGCTTTTCACAGGAAAAAGTTCATTTACTGTGATCATGTTGAAGAACCTTCTTTTGGCCAAGGAGAGTGTTTTTAATTTATTATATTTTTAAAACAATATGAATGACAAACCTTGTGACAATGGTATGAAGGGCACCACTATACCACTTGAATAGCTAAGACCCTCTGCTTTCCCTTCCCACCCCTTCCCCTACAATTCTGAATCTTGCTTTTTTGCCAGTTACTCGAGTCAGAATTTGTCGTTTCTTGACAGCACTTTCAAGCTTCTGTGGCTGTTATCCAGTCACTTGGAAATGCCAAGACGACAACAAACTCTAACTCCTCCAGAATGGTATGCTTTTAATATTTTTTTGGAATTTATTGGAGTCATTTCTTAATTCATTGTTACTTTATTTCTCTGAAAGTGCAAGAAAAAAGATATCACAATGTCCTTTGAGTTGCAAAAAACATTTAATCAAATTGTTGTGCATATTTTTTTCTCTTTCTCTCTAGGGAAACCTTCTTGAATTCCATTTGTCTGATGGTTTGATATCAAGAACAAAAATCCAGTGCTATCTTCTTGATTCTGTAAGTTTCAAAAGTTTTCACAAATTTTACACAATTTATGTATAAAATGCATGATAGTTTTTGTTAGACTTTCTTAAACTTCTTATTGTCCTGTTTTAGTTTTTGTGTCATCTTTTTTTTTATTCCTCTAATTTGATATTGTTGTATTTAATCTAATATAATTTGTTGTATTTAATCTACCAGTAGTATTGTTGTATTGTTGAAGCTTGATAATAGACCATTTTACAGTTGTTGGCTTAGTGACCTGTCCTCTGAATGGCAGTGAGGCTAGAGTTGACCTTGTTTTGATACAGACCTCACTGCTTTTATTGGGCAAATCAAGTTGTTCTTATGCTAACTAGTTGGCATTTACATGAGAAAAGCTGAGATGTCTGTATCAAAGCAAGATCACCTCCAGCCTCACTTGCATTCGTGGCCAGGTAACTAAGCACACAACTGTAAAATGGCCTATTACTGGTTTAACCACGGACTGCGTGTAGCTCTGCCCACTGTGATTAACCTTTGCTATTTGTGGGCAGAGACAGACTGTACTTTTTGTATTGTATTGTAGTGTGGAAATAACAATATTAAAAAAATAGTAAATTAAAGTTGTAGGGTTAGGGGCATTGTTTCTGTCGTTTTTCTATTGCTCCCTTTAAAGAGTATAGAGCCTTTCATGAGACCTTACAAGAGGTGGTACATGACCTGTAAGTTCTGTTCAATTCTGGACAAAGCTACATAACAGTGGTGTCAATTAGAGCAGTTTTAATGAGTGTTGTAAATTAAAGCAAATACCAAAGATGCAAGTAGTGTGCTGGCCAGTCAAAAATTGTTATAAAGAACTAGGACAAAATAGTGAACTGATCAAAACTCTATTAATAAAGTAAATACATAAAGCTGGGCAAACCAGTGTGAGCAAGTCATTATTGTTTTTGGCTTACCAGTACTTCTGGTGCAAGTTTTTTTAAACCAATTAAAAAAGTGAAATAATGCAAAGCAAAAGCAAATAATGTGTATAATTTTCAGTGCTCAAATGAAAACTGCTCTAACTGCTTAGTCTTCCTTGAGGTTAAGGTTAATGTTTGTTCCAGTTACTCTAGGGTTGGA
This sequence comes from Platygyra sinensis, assembly GCA_019787425.1. NCBI lineage: Eukaryota > Metazoa > Cnidaria > Anthozoa > Scleractinia > Merulinidae > Platygyra > Platygyra sinensis. The sequence continues at coordinate 90,362 of JAHPZR010024016.1, forward strand.
GATACTGGCTAGCTGGTTCATTAAAGTGTTAGCAGCCCATTAACTCCATTGTCATTCACACCAGTATTTTTACTTTCCATTATTAGCACTAACATGATTGTAAGTCCAGGCCAGTGGTTATCACTTATTCCTTGTTCTTACTGCGGTTATCAGTTATTCCTTGTTCTTGTGATAGACAAGAGTGGTATGTCCACCTGTCAAGGAGAGGAATTATCACATATTTTATCAGTTGTTATATGGCATCACCCAGGAAGAAAGAGGTAAATAAGTTGCTTTAAATTTTTGTTATTTAATTAATGATTAATAAATTGGTTATTAATAGTTATAAGTCAATAACTGTTGTGTTGTAATAATGCCTTCTTATATTTTTAGTCAAGCTTCATCTTCAAGGATACAGTGTACATTCATTGTTATACCTAAGTGGAAGTCCCATTCCTTACAATGAAGATGAGGAAGACTTTCGAGATAAATTTGAACGATTTAGGGTGAGTTTACTATTCTACAATTTGTTGATTATATTTTTCTAGTGCATATTAATTTTATCCCCATGCATGTTATCCTTGTAGGTAACCCGTTATCTTCCTAATGTTGCATTTATTGTCCCCTTGGCCATTTAATTAATTTTTTTAAAATTTTTTTGTTTGTTTCATTTGATCCATTGTTTGTTTGGCTGTTTGCTCATTCCTCAATTCTTCATTCTTCATTCTTCAGTTCTTTTTCTTTCTCTTCCCCTTCCTTTCTTTGTTCTTTTCTTCCTCACTCGGACCATTCAGCCTTCCCTTCCTTCCTCCTACAGTACCTCCTTCTGTCTCTCTCTCCTTCCATCACTCTCTTTTTCCTTTCCATCTTTTCTCTCTTCCTCCATCCCTCCTCCCTTTTCCCCTCTGTTCATCAATCTTTCTTTCCCCGCATCTATCCCTCCCTCTGCCCCTTTTAACTGTTCTTAACATAGCAATATATGCAATACAGGTTATCTGTTAACATGACCTTTTCTTTTCAGGGTGCTTTAGCCACATTGGGCATTCCATTTGTAGATGTTTTAAGAATCCTAGTTGCAATCCTGCTACTTGGTAATGTAGAATTTGTTGATGGTGAGGGCCTGGAACTTGATGTCAAGGGAAATAATGGTAGGTACCATTTATTCTAAATTGTTAATATTCAGTTTTAAAGCATAATAATGTAAGCCAAAAATTGCAAAAACAAAATGCCTACCAGCAGTATTCAAAACAAGTATTGAATCATATAATATAGACTTCAAATCTCTAACACAATTTAATACAAACAGGTCACACCTGCTTTTTGGAACGAAATTGTTTGTTGAAGAACAGAGCATACCCTATGAATTTGCTGGAACATCAGCTGGTCATTTTGGAGTTGACGGCTTCCGCCACCTTTGAAAAGCAAAAGTCAAAACAGAACAATCATACTTTTATCGAATTCTACATTTTATAACCTTACTTATTACTGATATATAGTTTGTGGGGGTTTCATTAAAAACAGCGCATGTATGAATTTTTTTCTGGAGGACAACCTCGAAGGTTTGGAGTGACCTCAATTCGGTGACCAAAGGGCCACAAAAATCTGGCTATTTTGGCAGGATGGCTATATTAAAAGGGTTCTTTAAATAGGAAAATGATTTACTGACCTTTTGTTTTGGCTGGAATGTAATCAGGTGGCTGTGTTAACGAGGTCGCCATAAGGTGGGGTTCCACTGTTTTTAATAGTTGACTTAATTATACTTAGTTTTTACACATGTTTATATTATTTGAAAGTTTCAAGAACTTTTTTCTTCCTTTGCAGAAATCAAAGCCGTTGCTGCATTACTTGGTGTATCTGGTGTTTCACTGTACAGAGGCTTGACAACAAAGACCAAGAACGTGAGAGGACAGATTCTTAGATCACTTTGTGACTCAGCCACTGTAAGTATCATTAAAACAAACAACATATGGCCTTTCAGTGTATTCTAAAATACAAGTTGCAGGAATTATTCAGAACTTTTTGCTTCTGTATGTTTTTTTAGTGCACTCCACATCTAGAGGTTGAGCTTAAATGTTACATTTGTTATATTAGAGAGATTTACTCCTGAAAGAATAATTATATCTATTTAGACTTTGAATGGAAAAATTAACAATATACATTAGATGAATAATAATAATAATAATAATAATAATAATAATAATAATAATAATAATAATAATAATAATAATAATAATAATAATAATAATAATAATAATATTCATTATGTGTGTGAGAAACTGTTGTTGTGACCGTTGACACAACCATCATACGTGTAAAATAATGCAAAAACGTGACAATCAAGTTTAGCTATAAATGAGAATATTTCTTTAGGGTAAAGACCATTGCTCCTGTAGAAATGAGTGTAAGTTCAATTTTTGCATCTAAGATTTTGTCACTGGACATCTTTGTCTTCAACAGGGGCTTTAATAAAACGTTGTCTACTAAAATGAAATTTGCAGTTCTAGAAAATATGCATACACTCCCCCCCCCCCCCCCCCCCACACAGAAGTCATTTTATGTATTTCAGCTTGTGTAAATGAACATTTTTCCATTTTTAAAAAGGCTATAAGCAATGTTACAAGGCAAAAGGGCATCATCATTTTGGTCAGATACAGCTCTCAAAAGGCATAGCAAAATGTTGTGATGGAGATTCCTTCTATTAATGACCAACTGGTCACATATGCGACTAGATTTTTGGCTGTGCGCCTAAAAAATTGTGTGGTTGCATCATTGCACCTTAAAAGCCAAAGTACAGTGTGACTTCTCTTAGTGCTTACTCACCTGACTGTACTAACATGCTCCGATTGATATAGATATAACACAACCAGGCACCAAATGATAAAGTTGCACCATTTTCCTTTCATTGGTTCAATGTGTTCTATTCGTCATCTTTAAGCCTAATTTCCCAGTGGATTCTCCGAACTAGAACTATCATTTCTTCCAAGTTCTGTGTTGTAAACAATTCTGCTGACACATGCAAATGAAGGAATGAAGCACCTGCTTCATGGTGAGGTCATAGTGGCGGAAACCGTAGAGGCTGGGGATGAGATTAAATCGTGTTCTCGTTCTTCGCAAACAGCAGTTTCAGAATGCTGTGTTTTGTAAAGAAAGCTTTGTTCTCACTTGTCTGACATACAAAAATGTCCAGCATTTTCAGAACGGGCCGGTCCACGAATTCTGTGGCTTGAAAGCTAGCTAATACCCACATGTTGAAAAAATCAAAAATCTTCGTGAACAGAAATTCTAAGGTGAGGCAAACAACAAGCAACTGGATAGTGAGCATACTCAACAAAGCGATTTGAGTAATTAATATCTAAGCTTAACTCTTGTGAGAAGTATCCTGATTCTTTTATTTGTTTTCATTGTGTTCAATACTGCTAGAAGAGGCCCTTATTGCAACACGAAGCCCGAGTCGCTCTTTTTGGAGCATTAAGTATATTCTTTTGGAGTACGTGCTCCAACTATTTGAAGCTGTGCGCCTAAATTTTTTAACTCTACGCTTAAAATTTCAACAGTGCACCTAAAAATTTACATCTGGTCGCAAAAGTGCTCCCAAAGCCAAAAATAAACTTTGAGCCCTGTCTATATAACACTCTTGATCATAATCTATGAACCAATAGAAGTCAGTTGTCTACCAAAATGAAATGTGCAGTTCCAGATAATATGCATACACTTCCCCCCCCCCCCCCCACACACACACACACATCATCATCATCATCATCAATCTTTATTTATCCACGAGATCATATCACTTTACATGGTCTTCCTACGAATCGTGTTTAAAACTATACTAAAATACTCTAAGGAACTATAATGTTAAAAATACAAAAACTTACATTATGAATGATAAGACTTAAAATGAGTCAAGGTGTATTAGAAAAAATCTTTCCCATCAAATGAAGTTTTAAAAACATTTAAACTAGACAGTTTTCTAATCTCTGAGGGAATCTTGTTCCACAGAACAGATCCTCTGTAGTGTAGGCTCCCTTTTGCAGACTCAGTTCTGGGTCTGGGGACATAATAATTCATCTCAGAATTTCTGAGATTGTGTGAATGTACATTTGAGGTGTTGGTAAAGATCCGCCTCAGATACGCTGGGGAAAGATTATTATGGATTTTATACATTGTCACAGCCAACTGTTTAAGTCTTACATATTCTAGCCTTTCCCAGCCAAGCTCATCCAACAAAACACTTGAGCGAACATCATAGTTAGAATAGGTGAGAATTCTAGCAGCCCTATTCTGCAGCTTTTGAAGTTTGTCTGCTAGTCCCTTATTGATGTTACCCCATACGGCACTACAGTAATTAAAATATGGCATTACCAGTGCATTGTACATATTCACTCTAATATCAAATGGTATAAAATGACTTACACGCCTTAAAATAGCAATACCAGCGGATATTTTCTTTGAAATGGTATCAATGTGTGGGCGCCAGTTCAAAGATTCATCAATTTGAACTCCAAGGGATTTATGTTTAATTACTCTTTCTATGGGTGTATTATTGACTTTGACTGTGAAGTCACTATTTATTTGGGATAACTTAAATTGGCTCCCTATAAGCATGTATTTAGTCTTCTTAACATTTAAAGTTAATTTGTTTGCTGACAGCCATGACTGGATTAAATTCATATCATAATTCATTTTATGTTCAAGGACACATGGGTCTTCTGCAGACGTGGTAAGGGTAGTATCATCTGCATACATTCTGGGTTTTGAAAACAAATTACATGAAGGGAGATCATTAATATAAATAGTGAATAAGAGAGGGCCTAAAATAGACCCCTGTGGAATACCACATGTTATATTACAGAAATCAGATTGAGCTCCATCAATAAACGTTTGTTGCTTTCGATCAGATAGATAGGACTGGAACCAGTTAAGAGATTGAGAACTGACCCCATAGAGTTTAAGCTTTCCCAAAAGGATAGTATGATCCATGGTATCAAAAGCTTTTTTCAAATCCAGGAATATCACACCATTTAAAAGACTGTTGTCAATATTCCATAGCCATTCATTCGTAGCCTCAAGTACACAGAAGGGATCAGATTTTCATGGGGGATAGGGGCTCTTCAAGACCAAAACATTTATAATAAGGAAATGCTTCAGGTTTAATTGGAATCTCCAGAGGGGTTAGGGAGGGGGTCTTGGAAAAAAAATCCCTTCCATGGGAGAGTTATGGATATTTTCTGGAACTACACAGTAGACATAAAAGCACATGAAAAAATACTTGTTAAACTTATATCAATATGTCCTTTTCTAATTAATATTCTAAAAAGCATTTGTCAAAAATATAATTTTACTCTAATTGAAGGCCTTCGTGCAAAAAGGGCGTACATCTGTTTTTGGCCGATTTTCATTTTTTTAAGGATCGAGCTAATTTTTCACAGACAGACTTGTTTTGACATGAAACGCATCGTTCCGCCATTGTCTTGGTCAATTTGCGCTTCGTTCTCCAGAAATAACGTATGCAAAAAAATCAGTTTTCCTTTGGAGACCTTTTGTTCAATGAGAAACAAAAGAAACCTTTTGTTTCAATTAGTTTTATTATTCGTATAATTACGCAAATCAGTTACTGCTGCTTAGTGCTGCTTCATTAGCGCAAGCGATTAAGGCGCGGTACGGAGCGGATCCGGATTTGTTTTGTTGTGACACCGGTTTGATACAAGGTCCGGCGCTTTTTTTTTTCCCGTTTATCTAGCTATTTCACAAACCAAAACATCAATTTAAAAATAAACTTGCTGTCGAAGCTGCCAACAGTAATCGTTTAAGTTCGGGTCGTGTTGAAATCTGCCTTTGAAAGATTTGCTCATAAAGATGCCGCTTCACGCAAAACTGAGTTTTTTGCATACGTTATTTCTAGAGAACGAAGCGAAAAACCACCAAAGCAATTACAGAACGATGCGTTTCATGTCAAAACAAGTCAGTCTGTGAAAAATTAGCTCGATCCAGAAAAAGATGAAAATCGGCCAAAAACTGATATACGCCCTTTTTGCATGAAGGCCTTCAATTGTAAAAATTATAATTCAACTCTTATCTCCAGGCAAACTCAAACAGAGATGCGCTTGCCAAAGCCCTATACTGCAGAACAGTTGCTGCTATTGTGCGCCGAGTCAACAGCTACAAGAGACCTGCAAGCATGTTGTCAACATCACCACAAGGGTCATATGAATCATTAAGAACAGCTTCACCTCATAGCTCTACTGGTTCTCTGGGGAAAAGCCCACTGAATTCCAGCAATGGTTTGCTCATGGCATCATTACCAGGTATTCCCTTAAGCTATTGGTCATGAAGATCATTATTTTTTGCAATTAATTTTTATGTTGTGTTATATTTTGTCAGTGAATATGCTACCGTCTCCTGGGCTGAATGGTAGTGCCCTGTTAACTGGAAGAGCTTCTGGTCTCATCGGCATTGTGGATATGTTTGGCTTTGAAAACAGCCAGGTATGTCACTCATCAACAGTAGGGTTGACTGCCGTGGTGAATGGCCCTTCAAAAACCAAGAATCTTACAACATTTTCAGGGGTCTTGCAGTCACTATTTTTTCAATACATTTTGTCAGAGTCCAGATTTTTTGAAAAACTAAGAACGTCTCAAAGTCCTGATCCTATTGTTTGTTTTTATGACTGATGTCTGAATGTCTTGCGCTCACATTTAAAAAACACTTTGACATCTAAGTCTTTAAAAAGACAGGAATGTCTCAAGTTCACAAAGAAAAAGGCCTGTCTTGCTTTCTCACACAGTTTCAGATTTATGATTCACCACCTAATAATGAATGCTGGAGGGAGAAGCTAGGTCACCATAGTCAGACCAAAAAGTTGACAAATATTTTGGTCTAAGTGGCTCTACCATTGACGTATAGTAGGCAGATGATTTTCCCAACTTTTTTTTTGAAACAAGGACTTTAAATAGTCTAGCATGGAAGCTGGACAAGGCAGTGAGTTTTTTGCTGGCCACTTAATGCTTGCTACTTGTGACAACCCTGGTTTTACTCCAAGTTGTCTTGGGTCAACAAGATATGAACTTCAGTGCTTGATATCTGAAAATATATGCTGGACACTTTGGAATGAGTTATATTGGCTTTTGCTGCTTGGTTTAAAATTACCCATGCATTTTATAAGACTAGTATTTCAAAGCTAGACAACCTTAGTCCAGACTAAATAAGTAAACAATTTTCCTACTTACAGTAGTATGCTTTCTGGTGATTTATCAACGGGTCTTATGAAAGATAACGTATATATGCCACATGTTGAAAATTCACCACCAAGCCTCGTTTGCATAAAATTTCCTCAAACTTCTGGCACCTTCGTGTTGCTGAGATTGAATGTTTAGTCTTCTCATCTTTGCTGCATGGGTACTTGTTCATGGTAAAATAATCATTAGCATGTTCAAAAGGAAGTTTGGTGGTGATTTTTTGTACACAGTCTAATCATGCATAGAGGCTATTCTATTCTTATCTGTTCTTTGCTCTTGGTTTAGTTGAATCAACTGGAACAGCTCTGTGTGAACCTGTGTTCTGAAACTCTGCAGCATTTCTACAACACTCATATATTTAAAAGCAGAGAGGAGTACAGCAGGTAACAGCATTTTTTTCCGAGTTTTAAAATTACTGGTAGGTTTAATTTGCTGTGTTAGCCTCCTCTTTTTGTGACCAGAATGAAGTTGCACTGGAAGGCAAAGCTTTTTTCTTAGAATTACTGCTTTATTTTAAGAATACTTTGTTTCTTTCCATTTTGTAGGGAAGAGAGTGTACTGTCAGATCTTGAAATGGATTATTTTGATAATGCCCCTTGTATCGAGTTACTTACATGTCAGGTTTGTTGCACTCTATACTTTCTGTCCTGTGAAAAACTTAATAAATTATATTAAGAGTTTGAATGAAAACAGCACAGGCAGTGCTTGAGTTAACCTTGTTCTCCAGATCAAATTGTGAAGTATAGTTAAAAACAGTGGACTCTGATTTCCTCTAATGTGATTAAAATGCATGTTGTCTGCTTGAGTGAAAATTCAAAATACCCACTTTCAATACTTAAGTCTGCATTTGGAAGAGCTCCAATTGAGTTTTTTTTATCTCTCATATTTGTTTACAGCGTGCCGGAGTTCTAACAGTGTTGGACAAAGAAAGCTTGTTTGCAAGGTATGTGATTATCTTTTACTCTGTATGTTATTTGAGTTCTTCGCATTGTACAATTACAGCTGAAAATGAAAATAGCCAATGCATGATTAGTTCTGATTTTGCTCTTTTATTACCTTGGATACCAGAGGTCTTCTTGCTCGCCACTGGTGAGGAGCGTCAGAGCGAGTAGTGCTTGTTGGCAAGAGACCTCTGGCTCAGCCAGTCAAGTCTTTTGAGCGCGCCAATCCAATCACGTTGCCATTTATTTCTCCAGAGTCAAGATTTGACCCTAGGAATCTGATTGGTCGGTTGAAAAAAACGTTTCTTAAAAGGGCTGCTATTGGTTAAGTGCATGATGATCTTGCCCAAACCGGATTTACTTCAGGAGAGTTTTGTCAAGTTAGCGAAATAAATAAATGGCGGCCCATCACGGAGGAATGTTTATTTGCTCAAAATTTGGGCAAAATCTTTCAGAGATGGAAGTCAAGACATTTGTAAGGATACAGAGAGTAATTTGGGACCATTTGCTGGCTTTTAAGGCTGAAATAAAAAAGCAAGCTTTATTTTTGTTTCCATGCCGAACTCCATGCGCTGAATAATTAGTGGCTCGTTATGACTGCGAATGTCAATCAAAGGAAATTGGCGTCGGCATGGAAGTGAGGTTGTTATCCGTTGGTGCCAGAGGTTTTTTTCTTGCCACTTCACAACTCGCCTTCGCGGCTTCGCCGCTCAATTCTGTCACCCCCAACAAGAAAAACCTCTGGCACCCAGGGTACTCTTTTATATTTGTTTCTTTCAATTTAATTGGCATGCCTGTTTACTAGCTAGGTATAGCTAATTGCATTGATCATTATAAATAACAACATTTGGGCATTTTTTCCTTGATTTGAACAATGAATAAAAAAGTTGCCCTGATTGGTTGACTTTCATTGTATGAGCTTTTCAACCAATCAGCAGAGCTTACAAGAAGCAAAAACCACATAATTAGTACTACAGTAACACTTGTTGGTTTGAAGCCACCAAACAAAAGGAAACAATCGTTTTAAATGATATTCGAATATAAATTAATCTGAGCTGATGCTTTTTACAGAGGAAGCTATCAAAACTTCTTACAAAAAGTCAAGGGACAACACAAAGACAGTGAGAGGTGAGCCAGTTAAATTTAAAAAGATAAGTGTTTAAAATGGTGCAGCATGTTAGAATAAGTATTATTATTATTAGTTTATTCAGTTTGTCATTTTATGATTACTTTGTTATTGAAAAATGACTGGTTTGCTGTAAATCCTCTTGATTGGACTTTGAACACTATATCTTTTAAAGTAAGAGCTAAAAACCTTTGGAGACCTGAACTTCCGTTTTATGTTAGAAGGTACATAAGTTAAGAGTGAATTGTTTGCTCTACTACTGTACTGTTTACAGTTTGCAGTGACAAAGAGAGCATCTAAGGCAATAATTTTAGGCAAAGTGAAGTCTGCATACGAGCGAAGTAGCGTGAAGAGTCGTGAAGCAACTAGGAGTATTTCTGCTCCCTTCTGGATGGGATGCTAGTCCATCGCAGGGTTACCCCCAGCATTAAATTCGCCGGCACCCATTTATACACCTGGGTCAGTGGAGAGAGACACTGTGAGAGTTGAGTGTCTTGCTCAAGAACACAACACAATAATTTAAAGTACCGGACAAGAACATTCAAAAGAAAATAGTTTTTTGCATGTGTAAAATTTACAATAATTTAAAATATTTAATGTATTTAACTATGTAACTCAGTAATCGGTTTTCGGAACTTGGGTTGGCTCATTGGAGGAATAATACTTACTTTTGAATGTAAAGTTGTGTATCTAAATGGAGAAGTTTATACTTAAAACGTCAATTCTTTATTTCAGCTTCTTTGATCCTGATCCTGAGAGTTCTTGCTTTGGGGTGTCGCATTACAACGGAAATGTAAGTCAATTAATCAGTGCAGTATAAACTTGGAGTACGAACACCAATTTTGTTGTTGCTAAGTAACTTGACCTTTCATGATGACGTCATGGCAACTTTCTTGGTGCTCGTGGTGTTTTCTGATTGGTTGCTCACATTCGGAAACACCTCGGCTACTTCAACGACTCGTCAAACCGAACCCAAGTCATTGCTTTTCGTATCATTGTTTGCAGGTTGTTTATGACGCCAGCTCTCTACTAAACATCAATCGTGACTCCATTACTGATGACATCATCTGTGTGTTTTCAAGACAGGTGCAGTACCTTGTTTTTTGACTTTGGACAATAATGGTGATTTTCTGTGAATCTCTGTAAAGCTCGAATCAAGTGCCCCCCCCCCCACCCCCCTGGTAACTTGTGCTTCCTGCCAATGCTTTACAGATATTTTACAAAACTGCGCTTTCTTAAATTGAAAAAAAACCTACTATTTGAAGGGATTTTTGGGCTAAAACTGAACAAAGTTTACATTCAATCACAACGAATAAAAAAAAAACCGCAGTACCGCATTCAGAAATAAGGCAAAAGACCAGAAACTCTAGCAGGTGCCAAGTGCGGGAAACAAACCGAAGTCAGGACTCCTGATTGGTTACTACAGTGTGCTTGCTTTGATTGGTTGAAGCATGTTGCACGAGTTTTTTTTTAACCAATCAGAGTCCGTCTACTATCTCAAGTTCTTAAGAAGAAAAAAAGAACAAGCAAACATAAATGTTCTGTCGATACCTGGTTTAAAACGGATTCTCGAGGACGTGGTCTTAATGTTCTTTTTTTCAACTCTTTTATTTTTCCAGAACTGCAACTTCGGTTTCGCCACACATCTTTTCACCAATGATTTAAAACCACAACAAGGGCAGACAACTGCTCCTAAGGGGGTGCTGCACCGGATATCACCCACCCCCGCTCAGGAGGTACAAAGGTAAGAGATGTATTCAAGTTTGGCTCGATTGTCAGCCGTTCTTCGGGAAAGTGCTTCGAGAATGAACTCTTCACGTTTGTCCATACTTAAATCGTTCTTCTTGATGAGTTCCTGTGAGTGTCATTTCTTGAATATTGTATCAAAAATTAAATCTTTGTTACAGGCTTTTTTGTGATCGAGATATTTCGCATTAAAAACGAACAGGTATTCTTGCTTTATGACCAGGCGTGTTAATTGTAAAATCTTGTTTTTTCAGCCCTACAGGTTCTGTGGATGTTCCTCTTCGAACATACTCCCAAGGATTTCAGGTCAGTTGTCCAGTTTAGTAAAGGTTTGCAACGTTGTTGTAACAGTGCGTCTTAAAGCAATGGGACAATAACAGAATCTCTATCTCCCTCTGGTAATAAATCAGTTTCCTATCGAGTTGATAACAGAAACTCTATACACTTGTAAGCCTAGGTAATAAGCTCCTCAAATATAGAGATGATGAAGAAAGAAACTTCAAGTGATCAGCAGCTAGAATACAAGTTTCTCTATTAAGAAAGAGCATCCTTTATTTCCACTATACAAGCGTCGTATTTCTCGTCCATCACTCAAGGGTTTTAAAATTCAATTCAGTTGTGATCTTGAGCTTCTTTAAACTCACTTCATTTATTACATAAGCAAATTTTATCATTCTGCAGGCCTCGGTTGTTCAAAGGCTGGATAACGCTATCCAGCGGATAAATCGCTATCCAGTGGATAAATGATAACAAAATAAACCACGCTATCCACTGGATAGCGATTTACCCGCTGGATAGCGTTATCCAGCCTTTGAACAACCGAGGCCAGATTGGCTGGGACCACGTAAATGAGCTTGATTGATTTAGTGCCGAAGCGGCTCGTGCAATTTCAGCTCAGTTTTGAAAAACTCACTCGCGCAAATCAATTCCAAATTGAACTTGAAACCGTATGATTACCTATACTAACGTAAATCTTAATTGCAGTCATAATCTTACGATTACCTTTACTTAGTTACTGGTTTTATTTGTTCAGGAAAAACTTGATGGCCTACTCAAGACCCTGGTGCAAGCAAAGCCGACATTTGTGAGATGTATCAAGGCAAGTCTTGCGTGGTTATTTTGCACATCTCTTTTCGCAGCAGTGTCTGAGGTGGACCTGCGTGTCATGTTCAGTTGGCATTAACTTTGATTTCCTTTTGTTTTACAGATAAATACTCGTGAAGAGCCGTATGCTTTTGACCGTGGAATAGTCAGTCAGCAGATTCGTGTGTTGCAGATTTTTGAAACTCTTCAACTTCTCCAGTCAGGTGAATAATTAGAGAGCAATGTTATTATTTAGTAAAAACAGTCACTTTCCTACGTCATAGCAATTGTAAGTCGTCTCCAGTCGCAGCTCAAAGCAAAATCCTACAATCAGCGCCAAGCGCGGATAAATGCGCGTAATCGAGGCGTAATCTAGTTTACGACTGGTTTATTTTAAATCTTGCCTCTGATTGGTTAAAAAGCACATGTTTGCTCTGATTGGCTATATCTGGTTTTATACATTTTTAAACTGATCCTAGTGTTCAGTAAACGTAAAATTAGCAAACACGGCATCACTATCGAAATAATCCTTTGTGGTATTTCAATTTTGAAAGTAAAATTTATTATTTATATAACAGAATGATATGTAATCTTGCAGGGCTTGCTAATCGCTCTCGTCTTCAAGCGTTTGCCAGAAAGTACAGCTTTGTCTCGCCTCGCAAGGTCCGGGCTCAGGAAGAGACTGGGTATGAGGATTGTAAAGTCATTTTAGAGACGCTGGTGAGGAAAATCGACAGATCGAAAAGTGACGTCATGTTTGGCGCGTGGGTACTGGGCAAGAGATGTGTCTTTTACAGGTAACTTGTTGTGTTTAACTTTGTCGCTTTAGCCGCCGTTCACACTACGCCGGTGAAATTTGAAACAGGAGTTTGCACCCTGAAAAACGCGATTTCACTCCACACCAAGTCAGAGAAATTTAAAAACGCAACAATCACCGGTCACGATTTTGGATTTGTGTTTGATGAAGACTCATCGTGAGAAATCACAAGATTTTCTTGGTGTCATCGTTTTTAAGAGGCTCCCTTTTCATTTTTTTTCTTTCCACACGAAAAAGAAAACTGGCGATTTCAAATTCCTCCGGTTTGAAGAACTTTTTCACAAAGCTCTGTCTCCGTGACGGATTAGTGTGGACGGTAGACCTAACCGTAGAAATAAAACTGCGTTTTGAAATTTCTATGGCTTAGTGTGGACGAGGCTCCAGTCTCCTTGTACAGTCCTCTGTGTTGATTGAATTAAATCTGCTCGAAAATTCACAGCAATCGTAGCCGTCGCATTCTTGAAGACTTTTTAGCTGACGAAATGTTTTATCGTTCTTCCCTTATTTTAAACAGTTTTTCTTTTTCTGTTGATATTACAGTCAGTGTAAAATATGTAAATAATGCGAAACAATATGAATCTGAAAAAAAGTTTTGGATACAAACGGAATCCCAAGGCTCTGTGATTCACTTTGTCCTTGTACTTGTCAAGTTGAGCTGAATGCCATCTGCGTAAATTTGACGTGCGCTGTTTTATTTATCGTATTTGTCACGTTACAAACCATTATTTAGAGGTTTTAGCCAAGTTGTACAGATCTGTAGGCCCTGACAATGAAGATGTCATCTTTGCCTATTGCAGTGAAGTGGTGAAACAGGAGTTAGAAAGCCTTTATGAGATGCGGAAAGTGAAGGCGGCTGTCACGATCCAGTGCTGGGTCAGAAGATGGATTTGTTACAAGAGATGGCCGAGCCTAAAGCGTTCACTTGAACTGCAGAAGAAAGCTCGACACGGCAACAAAGTGAATCATAAGTGAGTAGTATGATACCGATTAAGCAGTACATAGTCTCTCATTAACCTAACACGGGGGCGGTACTGACTCCGAGGTCTTGACGGTACAAAAAGACTGAGGGTCGATATTCTCCCAGCACGGTCCCGAGCAAGCTTGGTTGATTAGAGCCGGATTTATTACATGAATGAAAATATTTAGAAAAAAAATGCTACGGTCACGAACTGGAAAAAGGGCGTAATTCTGATTCATGGAGCCGACTAGGTTTATACTAGGCTCGATTTCCGCCGCTTTCTCGAGTCCGATCTACGTTCCTCGGGGGAGGAGCGCGGGCTCCTTTCCCGAACAGCGGCTGATAATCGAGCAAAGGTTTATACACCTGTCTGATGTTAAACATAACAGAAGGGAGAGAGACTTAGAAGAGGAAGGAAAGGAGTATTTTATGTTTGAAGCAGGTTCTTTCAGAAACGTAAGCCATAGAACAAGCAGAAAATCTTCAAGAGTGATCGTATGTGATCCGGCGTCAGACACAGTGTGCGGTCCAATACTGAGAGAATATTGGACCGCTAGTGGAGCAATCTGACTGGTTGATTTTAGTGTAACAACTTTTTAAAATGCGCGGCTCAGTTTACTCTTCGGTTGTTGAAAGAAAATAACAAAATCATAATATCTGATGCCTTCCATATGGCTCAAAATGTTCCCTTTCCTTCCTTTAGACCTCAAGTGTCTCGATTGTTTTATCCTAAACTGTTGCTTGTTTTTGTGTCACTGACAAATTTAAGCCTCAAACTAAAGATACGTATTTTTCAATCCTTAGTCATGTTCGTAGATCAGTATCACCGTCGGATGAACTTCGGGTGGACACGAAGACGACCGATCAGACGTGCTGTCTCTACGGACTGGATATGGTGAGTAAGACACTATCACTTCAAAGTAAGTTAGGGAAACACATGTATTTTTGTTCATTAACAACTGCCTCGCGAAGTGAAGGTTGGGTGCCCGAGGCGTCTAGCACTTCCCACATTTGGCAGCCAGCTCCTAGATGGAGATCACTTTAATGGTTGACAAATCCCGGCAACACAGCCATGAACCCTCGTGCGGAAGGGAGAAGGCGGCGACCCGTCACACTGATAAAACAGTGGAAAGACGGAAAACAACCTCTGATTGGAGTCCCCGCACTTGAGACTCGGACTCCAGGAGAACACTGACTAAGTAAAACTACTTGAACCCCACGTGGAATCCTGACGCATGTGCAAATCTTAACACCGCTGACCGAAAAGGCAAGACTTGCGCTCCTTGTTGTTAACTTGGTTAAATTGCATTTAACTGCATTGAAATAGGAATGTTTGTGAATGGCCGAGCTATGTGTTTGATTTAGTGCAAAATTATGACGCCTGTTTTCCCGCAGGACTATCTCTTTTGGACAGAAATCGTCCGAAACTGAATATTTGTGAATCCTTTCTTTGCAGGAAACTCCGCCTCCTTTGCCTAAGAGCCGGCCATACACGGTGATGGGTAACATGAAGATGGGATTCCCACAGACTCGCATCATGAAGTTTGATTACCCAGGTGAGTCAGCGGTCTAGTAGTAGGACTGACTCTTAGCTATAAAGACTGAAGCAACTTCAGTTTCAATGAAAACCAGTCAGATAGCAGGACTGAAACAATAGATTCCAACGTTTTCAAATTCAGCCAATCAAATTACCTGTTCCAAATCCAGCCAATCAAATGTCCAGTCCCAGTAACGCGATTGCGGTTTCGCTTAATAAACTGTCAAGCTCAAACATATGCTGCACTTTCTTTGGGGTTGTTGGTTGGTTTAAAAAATAAATGAAAAGAAAAGCTGCGTTAGAGTGTGACTCGGAAATGTAAATCGGCAGCAGTGTGTGTGGTGTAGGGTCTGAAAACGGTTAATAAATGAGTTTATCACGCTTGTCAATGTAGAATCTTAAGTAAAGTAGCGCAAAATTTTGTAACGCGAAAGTACTAACGACTTGAGCTTGGTAACTTATAAACAATTGTTGGATGAGGTTTTTGTGATATCCAGAGTAATGCCATTACTCTGGATATCACAAAAACCTCATCCAACAATTGTTTCCACTACTCTGGATATCACAAAAACCTCATCCAACAATTGTTTATAAGGGTCGAGGTAGGGTCATCAGACGAAGGTAGAGGTCATCAGACGAAGCCCAAGGTTGAGGCTGGTAACCCTTACCTCGACCTTGATTATTCAGGATACCACAAAAACCGACTGACAGCAAGGCACGCGAGAACATGATTACCCTTAGAAATCATACACCGCGGTCATACATGACATGATTAGCCGTGACCTTGAGTGTCCTTAGTATGATTATTGTATAATCTGCAGCTAGATGACGTCACAGGAGCTGATTTTTACTGCATGCTTTCGGCCAATCAGAAAAGAGAGAGTAAGTTCAATGTATGAAAATTGATAGACACCGAAGGTGGTCATTATTTTGTTCCGGATATTTGATTGGCTGGATTTGAAAATGTTGGAATCTATTATTTCAGTTTTGCCATCTGATTGAACCTTCTTCATTGTCTGGGTGGCTCCCGTTTCAGTAAACGCACTATAAAAATTCATGATTACTGTGAAATGCAAGTAGCGTGTTGCTAGAAAAATTTCGGACGTTTTACACTCATAGCTGAAGTACATTTACTCCTACAAAGCAAGTTTTAGACTGAAACAATGTCTGTGGAAAGGATAGTTTTATTGCACCTCCAAGACTTAAAAGATACACCGACAGGAGAATAAGAAAAATTCTTTCAAGTCGTTACGTATCTTGAGCAATGTCTCAACTACAGTTCGCTCCGTAAAGGAAACTAGCGGCTTTGGAGCTTTAAAAGTTTTATACTGTACTGTTAATATGTCGACGCTTAAAATTTCGGACCTTCTTAATTTCGAACACTTTTTTGTCCGAAATTGTTTCGAAGTAATGTATAACTTTTTTTTATAATGATGATATTGAACAGGTATGGACATGTTATCTTGTCTCTTGCAGATGACGGCAGTGAGGTTCTCCTGAAAAAAGGAGAAGCGGTAAAAGTAATTCGAGCATCCGAGAAGCGAGGATATCTTGTTGTGGAACACAAAAATTCGACTATTCACTTGCCATTTCAAGTCATGGAGCTCAAGGTGCGATCTCTATGTATGTTACTTTTACTTCGAAATGTTTCGCGTAGCCGGTCTGGTTGCAGGCGCGGCAATCTCGTTTCTCTCTCGCGTGGCTTTACGTGCGTTCTTCAATTCGCGCGCGACCCTCCACTGACTCGATCTGGGAAACTGGAGAGCCGGTGTACAGTTTAGGTTTCTTAGAATAGCTGGTTTACTTTTGTTTTGTTCGGTTGGGCAAAAAATCATGAAGAGTCTACTGGAGTCGCGAATCCAAGTTCCAGGCAAAACCGCTCGGTTTTGTGTTCAAACTTAAGATTGTTTCAGTCTCAAGACATGACGACGTACGCATCGTTATGTCGCTTGTGTAAACTTGGCCTTGCTGAACATGAACGCTTTCTTTGTTCGTATCGTATTGTTTCTGAATCAATATCTTATGCTGAGTAAAAAGAAACTTTGATTGTGGAAAAGCGTTTTGACTCAAGAAATGAATTTTCTGTAGAATTCTCCAAACCCTTCTCCAAGATGACCAGACGAAAACGACGACACAGACGTGCGTTACTGTGGTAAGTTATTCCATTTCCACTGAAATGTTTTACCGTTACTACTTTAAACTTCGCGGACTCGAAGTTAATCTTGCATTTTGCTTGTTTTCTTTTCTACAGGAAGTTGTGGGAATCGTAGGAACAGTTTTGATTCTTACTGCGCTTTCAACCAGACTTAAGCGGAGTTCGTTCATTTGCTGTCAAGACTGGGGCAGATTGGTCTTCACGTGCAGCTCACGTGGGCGCACAATTAGGTCATGAGTCCATGTGACTTCAGTCTTGTGGCTTGGAATTCGGCTCAACACATGCTTGCCTCATCTCTCGATTCGTTCTTTTGTGAAACACGGCGCAAAAAAACACATGAGTCATGCACGTGACAAAAACGCGGACAAAACCAAGTACAGGACGATTATCAAGTGTCACGTGACGCTTATTGAAACCACGATTGGCTGATGCTGAAAGTAGACTTTGCCCCGCAGATAATTGTTAAACACATTGAATTTATTACAGTCTATAGATATCGCGATGTACGTTTTGTAACATTAGTTTGCACTATCAATGTGAGCTGTGTGGTAAAGAAGTTGTGATAAGATGATGTGGAAGTCCATTCCTTCCAAAATGGAATTATTATTGAAAATAGGAATATTTTTGTAATGAAATAAATGCAATGATTTACTAATGTCTCCTTTTGTGTGCATCAATCATTGGCCTTCTTTTTCAGCCACAAGTGCGAAATACTTACGACTGTTAGATCATGACTTTTCGTTGTGTTTTGCGTGCGTTCGTGTGTGCGTAAGTGACTGCTTGTTTTCCTTCGTATCATACGCGTGCATGCGTGTCCGGTTGGGTTGTGTCAGATCTCCTGCAAAGATTTCTTTCCAAGAGACAGAAACCCGCTCTACTGCATACACATGATTCCCCATCTTCCTTAAAACTCTACATTCGCAAGAGAGAGTAAAGAGTGAGAGTTAATCCTCCATTATTCCAAAACACATCTCTAGTCTTAATAGATGATACTCGGCGCTCTTGTGGTTTAGACTGCAAAACAGTCGTATTTGCGAACACTAGCGACGGTCCTTATTCGAACGAAAGGCTTACGGCGCTTCGCGCCTTTCGAAAACGTCCAAAAACGACTGTTTTGCAGTCTATTGTGGTCAGTTAATATCACAACGCGTGTTGCGTGCATGTTTCGTGGAGAACCCGCTTGGGCTGTCACCTGAGCGGAATTCGTGCCACAGGATTGGATATTTCCAGACCCTCCTCGCGAATGATTCTTCAGGTTGCTTTTTTGAAGGCTTAGCTGGAACTATCCGCCAAAGGAAAAACAGATTTCCACTGAACAACAAACTGTATTTCTTGTACAATGTTTTAAAATAGAAACTCGCCGAAACCAGGAGCCGGCTCCTGGCTGAAACTGTTGTCAGCGGTTCACCTTAACGGACTGATTTGCAAAATTTATACTACCCAGTGAATCAATCAGAATTCTCCTTTTCAGTTTGCCATATTATAATGACGATCTTCTCTGAACTTGTTTTGATATATTTCATGCTCACTGTAAACGTGTCCTTTATAATACGGCTATGATAAATTTCGTTCGCAATTTTCAATGTCACACACTTTCGCAGACTAGAAATGAACTGTCTCGTTAGAACTCCTACGCTTGGTAAGGCGATTAAGAGAAGATTATATTAGTAATGTCTACGGTTACGAATAAACTCAGGTTTTGGACACAATTCTTTTCGTGAGTGTACTCTTACAGCAACTTTTTCCTGACGCGAGAATTGATTTTCTTGGCAACTATTAAATAGACTGAGAAAACAAGTTCGAGGCAGAGGGCTTCGGTAGAGCTAGAAAAAGCGAAAAATGCTCACCCTTTGACGAACGCAAAACCGTGGCAAAGGCGTGTAATGGCAGTCACGTGATCTTCTGAGGCGTTCTCGAAAATCGACACAAGTCTCGGTGCTTTTGATCTTTTTAAAGCTCGTAATTTATTTATTTATTTATCGTCAGTAGCTCATTTCGTTGACTTGTGCCTTGTGTTTCCGTGGTAAATGTGAACTTTTGGTGGCAAGATTGATCAAAGAATGGCATCGGCCAATAACAAGGCTAGAGAGGCCTTCAATATTAACGGTATCCTACGTGGCTACATTCATTGATTGCTGACTGAGACTCGGCATGAGATAAAACCGTTATGTAATGTTTTTGAGTGCGATATCGTGAATATCTCGCTATTGACGTAATTGTGATTGTTCTTTGTATTAACTAACTGCGGCGCCTAAAGGCATACGAAGAAAGTTATTATTTACTGGCAGGTGGATATTAAACGGTATATTACCCGAAAGCATTACATAACGTATATTCTCAACATGTCTCTTCACCGACGTTACTTTTCTGAATTATGTTGTTCTTCAGGCTTTATAGCTCTTCTTAGCGGGTGTTTAAAATTACCTCAGTACACGTCGAATCTTTTCTACTCTTCTAAAACTAATTGCCTTTCTTTAAGATAAGGGCTATCCCGTGTTTTATGAACCTTGAGGATCTATAATCATGGTAAGTTTTAAGACTCTTAAGAACAGGACAAGTCTTAAATCAATCTTGAAATACAATTGTGTTGAAAAATGTTTCTGTCTTTTTCTCTTCGATTTCCTCTTTGGTGCTTTCAATAACGTTTTACACGCTCGCTCAACGGGAGGGTAAAACGTCAAGAAAAGAGTGTGGAAAAATTACCGCGTAATGGCACAGTTTTCTCGAATTGTTTTATCAATTCTTGACGTTTCTTGGTCTATAACATGCTGCAGCTGATATCAATGAACACCCACCAGTTATTCGACGCAAAAATGTCTTTGTTAAGGCCCTGAATTAAGCCACAAACAAAGAACTCATCATGTAACAGCGATAATTTCCATGCCGGCTCTTGACATGTTCACTAATTTTGTTTTGGTAGAGAGAAGAATACGCGAGCAGTCAAACTTAACAGGGGGTAGCTTGTCATCTTCATGTAGCGTCGAGTGATGTTTTCAGTTTTGCTCATAATTCAAAATAGTTCTTCCGAAAATAGCCCGGAAGATTTTATCTCGGTTTGAACTCTGTTTGGGGAAATTTTTTTTAGGATTGGAATGTTGATTTAAGTTATAAATCTTGAACCTCTCCTACGTCTTATCTCTGCTATCTATTGCTCGCCGTGTCAACAAACCATAGTATTTGATGCGGCTCCTTTTCTAAACTTTCCAGTTGTTTTATTGTAAATTAACAGTTCTGATTCCTGCCGAGAAAGTGCATTAACGTTAAATCCTCATCTTTCTTTTTTGCCCAGCAACGCCAGCGAGGGTGGTAAAAACAGGGAGGCATTACCAACAAAATTTCTTTCTAGAAAATACAACTTTTTCTCCTCTCCAAGGCTGATATGACTTTCTGTCCCACTTTAAGCTCTCCAAGTTACTCTGGTTTTTCGGTCGAAAGCTGCTGCTTTTCAAAATGTTTAAAACCCACGCCAGAGCTAGTTGTTTTGATTCAACAAAGTTTTCAAGCAAAGTCATTTTCTTGTCACTCTATACGATGGATAAAGCATCAGAGGGATATTAAAAACAAACGAAAAAAAACCCTGGCGTCCTTAAGTCTCGCGCACTGGCATAAAAACAATCAGATTTGTCCTTTTGAACTCCTGGCAGTTTCCCTTCAACCAAGTGACTACAAACAAAACCAACGCTGCTTTTCCAAAATACAGTAATTGCGCAAATGTTCCGGAAATTGTGGCTCGGTTTGCACGCAACTAAATATTTTAAAATGCAGTGAGTGACAGATCTCGAGAGCCGTGGGTTTGTGATTTTCCTTGGCTCAAACATAGCGTAAACAATCACATCATCAGGTGGCATGCTGTGAAAGCCCTGATCTCGATTTTCTATGTCAATATTTTTAGAAGCGATGCATCCGTCTCGTGACTTTGTGAAATGTTGTCTGATGAGTCATTAGTGTGTGAGATGCGTTTTCTGCCAAGCAACCCGTTTCCGCTCTTATCAACCAATGTGTGGTCTGAGCTGTGCGCGGTTATGGATTGTTTGTAAATAAATAACAATTTGACACAAAAGCTCTACTTATCTAGAAAAAACAAACAATGCCGGTGGTCCATAAATAAAAGTCCCAGGTCAGTTGGACAGTTGCCTCACTGAGTTCTGCACACTGTGTCGTGAACACCTCTCAGTGACTGTCATTCCAGTCAACTCACGCATTCTGATCTCAAGCGATATGTTTCCGTCACACCGTAGCTGTTACGCTTCGCCCTACTTGTGCCAGCCATCTTTTCACCCCGCTCTGCCAAGCTATACCTCAGCGTTTTATCCACAGTGGGGTCGCGCAGGTTTCGCTCTCAACTGTCATGGCGCTGGGATATTTTTCCGCGAACAAGAGCCCCTCCCAAAGCCGCCGTACTCTTATGTGGCCCTCATCTCAATGGCCATCAAACAAGCGCCCAACGAAAAAATTACGTTGAGTGGGATTTATCAGTTTATCACAGAGAACTTCCCATACTATCGCCTCAACAAGCGCGGCTGGCAGAACAGCATTCGTCATAACTTGTCGTTGAACAAATGCTTCGTGAAGATCCCTCGTGAGCGCTCGGACCCTGGGAAAGGATGTTACTGGAGTCTGGATCCGTCTTACGAGGAAATGTTCGAGGAGGGAAACTTCCGAAGAAGGCGAAGAAGACAGAGGAATTACCGCGGAAAAGAAGACGAAGACGACGAGGAAGATGAAGAGAACAGGAGTGTTGCGGAAATTAGCGCAAAGTCGGAGACAAACGAAGTCGTACAGGTTGATCACCTCGCCAAAAACTCACTCGAGCAGGATGCAGGGCTCAAGAGTCAAGATTCGACAACGGCCAAAGAATGTCGCTCAGCAGAAAGCTCAATCGAAGAATCTTTCGCAGAGGGTGCAAATGTAAATAAAACGGAGAAAGCAGAGGTACCGTCTCTCAACGAATTGGCTCAAGAAACTGGCGTGCTAGATGTAGTTCATCCTTTTAGCATTGTCAATATTCTAGGGAAAAAGCAAACGAGAGAGAGGGCCGGACAATTCGTGAACGAGGCTTGTTCATTAATCGAGAACAGTGCATTAGGAAAGATACCTGTACAAGGCATTGCTGGCGTGCAGACACAGGGTTCAGATATGGGAAAGATAACAGATGCCGTGAATTTTCCTGCAACAAGATTCAGTGTTACTGCGGAGCCAACTTTCAGCAATCCAGTGCAGGGATTCTGTAACTCCTGCACAACCTTAAACCGCAACAATACAGGGATAACGTCTTCCTTGACCGCCTCTTATGGCTCATATTGGACCGTGCCCGCCTCACCGCACTCGAGCTTGTGCTCTCAATGTAACTGTGGTAACTGCCGTCCGCTTGGCTATGCAGTTTGAAACACAGAGACATTTCAAGTACGTGATAACAGGCTAGAAATAAAAGAAAGATTAAGAGTTTTATTTTACTTGGTGTCTTGCGGTTATAAGCACTTTTTACAAAGGAACAGAACATGTATTGGTCACCGGCGGAAAACGTTAAATAACTGGATCAGCTTCGGTTACTAAATGTCCATAATTACATCTAAATCAAATGTTACGGTCTGTTATTCTATTATTAATTGTTGCACAAGTCCGTTTGTTGAAATATTTAAGACACTAGTAGATGCAAGAATTGCATGTAAAAATTGTCCTTTTGTGCTCAGGAAAATTTTCCCAAGCGCGATCTTGTATGGTCTGTATGACCGAGAGTGAATTTTGGTTCAGCGTGAAAAATTACAATAGAGGTTACAATAGAGAAGATCACATTAGTTTATTGTATTATGAATAGAACAATAAAATGATAAAATCTAAAAAAACTGATTTATCTTGGCCTCTGATAGCTATACTTCGCTCTTGAGAAGGCTTGAGTGCTAAACACAAAATACAAGAATAGGTTTCAGGAATGATAAATGTCACGAACACTTAATTCTGCGTTTACAAAGACACGCTGCAAATATTAAGTTCCAACATCATTTCCCGACGAACTACTAAAAAATGCCTTGAATTTGGGCTAAATCTTCCATTCAAACGATGCGTTTTCGAAGGAAAACTATTTTTTATTTTCTCAAAAACTATTTGAGGCGTGTCACGGGACCTTTAGCCCGAGCGACCGCAGTGGGTTTTCCTTACAATAATATCTTGCAATCCTATCAACTCTATTCGTCTGTATTGCGCGATTTAGCTACAGAATAAACATTTTTCTTTGCTATTTGTGAACCTTTCGTGTGTGCTGTAAATATTGATATGGTGACGAATAAACAAATAACTCTCCCTGTTTTCGAGAAATATTGTTGAAGGAAAGTCGAGTTAAGTAAACAGCCCAATGACTTTTCTGACTTTATTTTGACAAGAAGCGCAAAAACTTCAACAATTCTTAATTCACAAAGACGCGAACCAGGGGAAGGCATTTTAATCATTGCTCATACAGAGCTAGTATAGTGTTTACATCTGCCATTTCCGGTGCCCAGAATTGTTATTTCAGGAACTAAATTAAAGAACAAAATTGCGTTTTTACAGTTAGTCTGCCGATTTTCCTAAGCACGGGTAAATAGCCCGGTAATTCTTAAAGGAGACGTTTCTTCGTGTAGCGCAATGCCTCGACGAATGCGTTCTGACTTTATCACGTCGTTGCGTAAACATTTAAATTCAGACAACAGAGTCAACAATCGCTCAAAAAGACAGCATTTAGCAAAGCGCTTTAGCGCGGTTTGTAAAGACTGTAAGCGTTGTAGTTGTTATTTTAGCTGTCGGCTGCTTTTACCGACTTCTGGGTTTCACTCTATCAAACTTTTGAACTCCCGTGGCCGCACCAGTTCGACAAAAGAATCACAGCAGGCCTGAAACCTTGAATGAAAAGGTCTAAACGAGATTGTCGGCTGTATCTTTGCGGTCTTTGTTCGCCCACGACACCTGTTTGTAGCTATTTTATCAAAATTGTCAACCAAGAATCGACTAGAGACAAAAGAAATCGTTTAAACGCCCAGGTATGTCATTTTGACCTTTGATTAATTCTTTCTTTGAAAACAATCGACCAACTAATGGAAGAAGGAAAAAAAATTGAAATCTGCGGAACAATCCGCTTATCAGGGTAAAATCCTTGTGAAAACAAGGAATATATTGTGTAATATCTAGGGGTTTGTGAAAACAGCAAAACAGCTTCTTCGGCTGACACCGAGCAGCAAGAGTTTCCTACACGAACGCAAGCATTTCTCAGCGGCTGTGGAAAATACACGCTATCCGACGAACCAAGTACTGTTCGTGGTTTTGGGTCAGATTTAATTCCACTCGTTCTGATAGGTGTTAAAATTTGTTTAACTATACCGCGAGGTCAAATATAAATCTCTGCCTTTGTATATAATGTGTTTGTGGAGGAGTCATTTAGCAAGTAAGCCTCTTATAGATTACGAAATATCGTCTGAACTGCGTCATAAATTTACTTCGTCATTTTTCACATTTTATTTCAAGCAATTTTGCGTTTTCTGTCCATGACAGCGTGCTTTAGTAGGAACAACTCTCTTGCTTCCTTACGACTTTTTACATAGTGCTATTAAATTTTCGTGTTCTTGGTAAGTTTTGGGCTCTGCCAACGATGTACAGAGAGTATATTTTTTCGGTTATGTTTAAAGACATGGGGAAAGTGAATCGGGCAAACGGCGGGAGCAGGTATCTTCTATTGGAACTTTCGTTTGCAGTAATTTCAGCCGTTTTGAGTTTATTACGTCCTCCATTAGTGTGTGTCTTTGAAGGTATTTCCACATCAGTCTACTGCGAATATGATAAAAGATTTATGGCTAACATTTTCTGTAACGTGTTTTCTGAAGAAGAGCAGCGATTTGCTCGAGAATGGGTTGAAACATTGGCAGTAGCTTTACTCTATAAATAAGCATGCCTCAGTTCACAGCTATAGCTTCAAATGAATTTCTTTTCAGTTGTTTCTCTACAGACAAATGGACGCTTAAGTTAAAATGCTGTAAAGATTTAAGAAAATTAAATCAGTTAACTGTGAATGTGTTCAGTTCTCATTATTTATAAACGCCTCTGCTGAGAACATCTTGTCAGGAATTTTTGTTTGTGACTCATGTCATGAAGAAACGAGAAGTGTTCAAGTGACATCTCTTCAAAATTTGTCAAACTTTAAAGGCAATTCTTTCGGTTAAAAATTAAGAAACTTCGTATTGCCTGCAGTTACATATGAATCTATATATGTTCATTCCATATGTTTATTTTGCATAGTTCTTGTAGCATCCATTAGTGATGTTCAATTTAACGATCGAGATTATCGGTCGATGGAGGTAGCCGAAAGCCAAACAGAATAGTAATTACGCCGGGTTGAGTTATGACTGTTCAATTTACTTCGTTCATTTGGAAAGGTGCTTATTATAAAATGTTGTGTAATCCATGCTTACTATAATATTACACTGCTACAAATGTAGGCAGCATTTTTGGAAAATCAAGGAATTTATCACAACTGTAACTAATGAACTGTACTGAAAGGGCTCGCGTGTATCACCCAGACAAAAACACGATTAAAGCATAAAGTTGCTGTAATCTGACTACAAAACTTGTAACTATTAATTTACTTGAGAAGCTCTTGTAGAAAAGCCATTAGGAAAATATTAGTGAATTCCCTGCGAACAAAAACCTAGCGGAGAAATGGTTTCTTCGGCGTCGGGAAGCTTGTTTTGTTAATGCCATAAACGAATTCGGTTCTCAGAGCAATTAACCGCACACGAGATTCGTGGAAAACACCTTCGACTGACCGACATCTTGCCATGAACTGATATATTGTTAGAACAGAGGATCTTGGCTAAATGTATGAGTTTTGCGTAATGTGCAGTGGTCTTCCATTCGACTTGTGAATATTTAACTATGCTTACATTTTTTGCGATTACCTCGAAATTCCTGTTAGCTGACCACAAAGTAAATCAGTACAATAAATCTGATGAAGCCAAAGCATACAAAATTCCCGTTTCGGGAGCCAAACCGTAAGTTGGCCAACCAAATGTGTATGTTTAACTCATTGTAACCTGAGTTTGTCAAAGAGTAACTAAACAAGTTTGTTGAACAAACTTGTGATCTTATCGTAGTTATTCAGTACAGGTAACAGTGTTTTTTAAACAAATATCGTGTTCAAATACAGCTTACCAATCTCAATACACCTTGTTCCGTTTTGTCTGCCTTAAGTTTGCACTACTCGCATTAAATGTTTGATGGTGTTTGCAGCATATTTTTTAGCTTATCAAATAGCTTCAGTCTTAACTTTGATATCGGTGGGTTTTAGTTTCATTATGGGTTTCCTCATATCATTTTGTGGTTTAACGCGAGACCACCCATGCAAAAGCGACCATGATGAATGAAACCTTCCCTCAGTACGCATATTGTTTATTCATCAATGGACAAATGACTTGAGCTGTGTACTCGAAATTTTCAAGAAACCTTGCTGTTCGCTACCAAAACTTTGCCTCTTCTCTGAGTTTAACACTGCGTTTGATAGTGTATAGATAGTTTATTTTAATCGAATATTGAAACACATTTTCGCGTTTGCGAACGTCTTTTCAGTCTGTGAATCCATCGCGTATCTGACTGGAGTAGGTTCTGCTCGACAAGGAATGTGATAGAAGTTTATTCCATTTAATTGAGTAAACACAAATTCGAAGCTGTTTGAGTGATTCCATGTTTAAAATTGACGGAATGTCTTTTCAGGCCTTGTCTACTCGCTGTTTACAAGGAAAAAGGCGTGGTTGTGACTCAGCTAAGGCCAAAGAATATACGTCAAAATATGCACTCAAACATGAAATATGAGAGAACGGCTTTTTTGACATGTTTGTAAAGCCTTTTTCACCAAGTAAGTTGGTTCAAGAAAATAGCGTAGAACTCCGTGTGATTTTATTTTTTTATTTTTTATGGTCGTGTCTATTAAAATTAGCTTCTGGGCTCCAAAAGAAATTTGTTTTGTCCCCTGAAGTTGTATAAAGTAGATTTTTAACGAATCATTAACCAGTCAATTATATCAGAGTCTATGTGTTAAATCCACAAATTAATTCTGAGTCTTCAGCTGCAGTGCGAGACAAGAGCAGAACGAGCGCGAAATACAAATCCGTGCACGTGATAAGCACAGAGGTATCTCGCGAGATTTCAGTGTTCGGAACATCGAATTAGATCAAGCCCGGGAGGCCAAATTGTCGTAAATGGCTACAACAACTTTATTATCGTGATGTTAAGGACGACCTATTATGCCGAAATACCTTTGTTACTATCAGAGAATTTAAATCAATTTTGCATACCCGTGAAAGTAATATGTCAAAAACACGCGTGGCAGAAACCAACAAAGTGTCGTAACAGCACGCGATCTTTTCTCTAAGGAGAAAATCTCATTGTAATGGGAAAAAAACACTCTAGATCTTTTTGATAATTCATGTTTCATCAGCATAATAAAAGGCAGCACAGCTAAGTTGCTATTGTGAGTTCTTCCTGCTCGGCTCCATTCCGTCTCGAGCCTTTTCTTGCTGAAGAAAGCAAGAAAGAACATTACGGCTGGTATTCTTTCCTCTTGGTGAGAGCCCTTCGTCGCTATTATCTCGAATATCTTCCTGAGATGATCGCACAGCTTGATGCCTCTACTCTCTGATAAAACCAATGGATAATTGCCAGTCTGTAATATTGTAATAAAACAGTAGGAAGACGCGATCGTATTTTTGTTTAAGAACAAAAGCTCTTTATAATTCGTCTCCATCTTGGCGCTAGCGCGCTCAGAATTTTTCCTCTTCTTTATATTCTTGTCAAATTGGTGCCAGGGATTGAAATCCATCACGACCGGCCCATGTTTCTTTATATGTTTTCGCAGGTTTATTTCCACGGTTTTACTTAAATTGAAAGATCTGTACCAACTTAGGTCTTGATCCATTTAGAAGTCGATGTGAATTAACGCTTTTTGAAAGAATTAATTCAGACATTTGAAGTTCGTAAATTCTTTTAAATTGAATCGTCATGCTGTTCCAACTAGTTTGGCTATCCAGCTGAAAATCTCTAATAAACTTTTTTGTTTTCTTTTATTCCATTATCCAACTCTAGGTGATGTAATTGTTTCGAACTGCCTTTCTCGTTCAATTTTAATCAAAAGGAAATGAGCTCCTTTTAGATAGGCTTGTCGATGTTAATCACAGTCGCGGTGGAAAAACCTCCTATCTAAAGTCAGAGATCTCAAACTAGAGCACGAAATTTGTTGTTAAAATTCGATCAACACATCTTAAAAGAAAAAACAAATTCGAAACTGTTTTGGGAAAAACCAGAAAGTCAGTTTGTATTTTCTTTGGCAAATAGTCAGTGTAATTTCTGTAGAAAGGAACTGCAGTTGAGCAATCTAAGTGTCGTTCCAACCACGGAAAGCCATCAAGGCTTTTGCAAGAAGTTGATCCAATTGAATGTGTGCCAGTAAAATCAGTTCAATTTAATCAGTTCAAGCTTTAAGCTTTGAGTATTTTGTTTACGTAGAACTGAGTAGTAAGGTCTCTCGGGACTTTCAAGGTAAACAAACCTGGCTGCCTTCAAAAGCCCTTTAAATTGCCCTTCATGTGCTAAATAATAGGATTAAAAAGGCAAGATTATCTCTTATTGAAAGATTAAGAATCCTTTTTTTTTCATTAAAATGAAGAGTTAAGAAGGAAGGAAGGAAGAAGAGGCAAAGAGATACTTTAAACAAACGACGTCGATCATTCAGTTGGTTAATCCTTTTCCATTCAACACTCACTGTGTTATCCTCATCTTGCTTAGTTGGAAAGTTTCCTAATCATTAAACCTCCTAAGGGTTTGTTTACACAATGTTTTCCCCATTTTATCCCTGGTGCGTTTACAAATTCCGGCAACACAGCGAGCGGAAAAAATCCGCACATGATTATTTTTCTGTTATACCGTGCTCATGTTTTTGGAGCCAGCCATTGTTAATTTCCTGTAGTGAGTCACACGAAAAGAAGCTCTTGCACACGCCTTAAACCCTCGTCTGAGAACAACTTATGTTGGGTTCCATCGCGTTAGGTTTTCTGTGGTTTAACGATTGAATTTCCCTTCATGTTGACATTTGGTGGGTTCTACGACTTTTGTTGGATTTATCGTTTCAGTCTAAGACGGCATCAGTTTTATGTTTCAACATGAACGCATCATGCATCTTTGATCTCGCTCTTCAGTTCCAAATTAATTTTTTGTTGAGCCACACCACAAAACTACTGACATGTGACGTGACAAACTAGTAATCCTTAGCCAAGCATGAAATTCACGTTTTGTCTCGAGCAGCCTGGATAAGGAAGGTGCTAGAACAAATCAAATCTGATGTCCGATTAAGCTGTTAGTCGTTCTAAAGCGACAATCTGAGATTAGAGCGTGTGACACCTCTTCGTCTTTTCAGGAAAGGCACACGCCCTTAACAACGCTCTGTGTCGTTAGGGTGCAAAAACAAATAATAAAACCGAAAAAATGCCACAAGCATCAGTTTGTGACCTCAAAACAAGGGCAGAGTTTCGTCGTGACGAGAAAACGAAAACAATTGCTTTGATCTTTGACTTTAAAACGCTAGAATCGTCGCGTGGTGAATTTTAGCCGCAATCAGAAATTATGTTTCGAAGCATGCAGTCTTTAATCCATGTCAGTCTCTCGTATTGGTCATAAAAAGCGGGGAGTGCTTTTCTCGTACAGGAACGGATTAATGTGGCTAATGAGTGTTTATCAACAGTTTGTGTCCTGGGAAAATGCTTGCGAGAAAGTAACTCTTGAATGGTATTATCTGTATTAAGGACAATTTGGTCGTCGCGTTCGTTCTATCCTGAGGGGCGAAGTGAGCTCTTTAACACCATTTAAAACGGCGGGGAATGAAATAACGAAAACAGCTTACAGTCTGAGAGCTTTTTGTAGCCTATTAGAATACAAACTGCCTTATCTTGGTCACGCCAAGTTACTAGCAAATGTCTTAACAGAAAAATTAACCTTAGTTTCCATTGAAGTAGTTATTTCACGATTTGAGTAAGTTTTTTTTAAGTTTAAAAACTCTTTTGATCAATTTAACTGGCTTTAAAATGATATGCGTAAAAGGCAAAGTTGAAAAAAAACTTCGGAACACATCGATCGGAATTACCGGAGCGACTATGTCTTCGCGTTCAACTGCAAAAATCGAGGAATAAATGCATGTGCGTCACATTAAATTATGCGGGTCACATGATTGATTGTCTAAGAAATCGCAAAAATCAGTCATCACAAAAATCAAAACAAAAAAAGAAAAAAGCTCAGAGACCTGTTTGTCGATCAGCTGAGATTTTTGCTCAACTTCGAAGCCCGGTAACAAGGAAGTGAAAACCACTTTCAAAGATGACTAAGTGGAAAGGAATATGGAGACATTCTGGACATTTGCAAACGTTTGGCTGAACAAACCTTTGGAAGTTTTGAAAAAAATTTGGGCCGTTTCTAATATATTCAGTTCAATCTACAGGTCTTCTCCACGACTGTGTTTCATTTTTTCTCTTTGTTTGAAAAGTATGGGGTATAGTTAGCAAAAACAACAATAACAACAACAACAACAACGAATTAAGGACGCAACTCCCAGCTCAACACTGTGGTACGAACATAGAGTTGGTTCAACGAAATAAGTTTTCTGTAAGGACATGTGCCACTTCAACGCCCATAAACATGAAGACTTCACCGACAACTGGTGAAACATGTTGCCTTCGAATTCTCAGTTTACTCTTTTCAAAGAACCAACATTCCAATTTCTATAGTTTATGCTTTTCTTCAGTTCCCCCTCTTCATTTTCCTCACTGAATTTCCTAACCATTCCGAAATTCATCTTTCCCTCAAACTAACTGGCTTATTTTACCCTGATGTGAAGCATACATGAAGTGATTCATATTTGAGCTGCAGTTCTAGATCGGATGTAGATGAAAGTGAAGAATGATCATCGCAGTAAATTTTCCAGTTTAAGCAACTGGTAACTGAGTAGAAGGCTAAAAAAATCAGGGTTTCAACGGGATTCGAACCCGTGACCTCCACGATACTGATACCCTGTCACAAAACTCACTTTCAAAGTGCAAACTCTGTAACATGTCTCATCCTAACTGGAATCTCTAAAGAACCCAGACGAACTAGAATATCTCAGTTCAAGAAGACTGAAACGAAGTTTGGGATTACCAACTGAATTTACTAGCATAAACGTTATGCAGGCGAAAAATAAAAATAACGGAAAACATCAGAAGAATGCTCAAAAGCTTCCGAAGCATAGCTTTTATTTTACTTCCGTATCAGTATAGTTCGATTTTAGAATATATGTAATAGTACTGGTGGAAACTTGTTGTTCGGATTGAAAGAACAAGCAGTGGAGGAGTCATATTTTCGCTTGGAAAGTCAAAGGGCAGCGAAAGAGGAAATAATTTGTTTTGATACTTATACTCATAACGTGATACTGTCTTTGTCGTCTGATTCAACTCAGCCGACTGTAGATCCCGGCCGAGATTACGAAGATGTAAGACACGCGAGAATGTAGTCTTTTTCGATTGCACGGTTATTCTTATAACACAAAATAAACACATCACAAAAATATCCTCTTGAAAAGTTGAATTAAACTGCCAAATAGCAACAAAAGCTAAGAATTGGAATGCATCAAGGGACCATCAAGATCTGATCGAAAACTAATTTCAACTGAAATTCCATTTAGGCACATTTCAACGCTGCAAATTACCACCCTTTTGTGAAGAGTAGATTTCAAATGTCGAGAAATGTCAAAGTTGTATTGTTCTCGAAGTTAAAAATAGTTCCAACGAACGTGCCCCCGATAATCGATCGTTGCTCATTTTTTGCACTCATTTAACAACTTATTCATTACGGAAAGTCGTGCCAAGTAATTAGCTAAATTAAACAACTCTTTCATATCTCTCAGCCTAAACGAAGACACGAGCCTCTCAAAATATTTACAAGTGTGATGGATCTGTCCTCTTGAAATGTCGGTTGTGCAGTTCGCAGACGTGGTATTATATAAAACAACTTTGGGTCGGTCACTTGAGCTTTCTATGTGACAGGGTTTTAACACGTTTGTACAGTTTTAGTGACAAACTATGTTATTCGTTTTCTCAATACAAAATCGACTTTTAAATCAAGTCAGTTCACCGATAATGAGTGAAAACACCAGCGAACTGTCGACAGCCAGTCTGAACCACGGAAAGAATTCCAAGAACACATTATATCTTCTATTGATAGCAGTATACGACTGTTTTGGTTTGGTCCCTAACTGTTCTACCGATCAGATGATATGAGATAAGAAATGAAATCAAGGAAATTGCTTAATGTTTGCGACACATCTGTGGAGATAACTGCTTTTCCAGTCAACTGCGCGTCTCCGATCATTTTACTACATAAACAGTACAATTCCTCCTCGAAAAGCAACTTTGTATAACCCCATAGACTTGACACCGATTTGCACAAGTGATTAATTTCCACCTTCAGTTCTCGTAGCGTTGCCCAACTCAAGTACCTAATTATTGCAGAAGAAAACACCTTGACTGAAAACTGAATTCTCTCGAGGAAAATTCTTAAACTGTATGGAAACTGGTTAAGAGAATCTGATGTTGATCTTGAAATGTGAGTGGGTAATGTGGAACTTGTCAATATGACGGCCTCCTAATGTTGTAGCGGGCTTCCCTTTTGTAATGAAGCTTAATGGAACACACAGTCAAAACAAGATAACAAGTGGAACATTCTAACTTTTTAACCGTTAATTTGTTAGGATTTGCGGTAAAAGAAAGAACTGTTACTATCTAGTGTCTAAGGAAACCGCGTACAATCTACTCTTTAGATCACGTTTCAAAGAGAAACAAAGCCCTACGTGCGGCCATTCATTTTTCACTTCTAACCATCTTTAATTGGATCATGAATATCACTATTTTACATCCCTGCAAAGAAACAGTATTTCGCCTCGTTCAAATGGAAAAAAAACTTTAAAATCGAATGCAAATCGAATAAAACTAAGTCGGGAAAATGCAAAGTTTTGTTTTGTGTTCGCACGTATGCATTAAACAAGGTTTCGCGTGGGTTAACTGAGAATGCATACTGCTAAAGGTTGGTAAAAGGTATTTCATGATCATCTTTAGAATAGCTACGATTTGATTTTCGGTCGTGGGCAGTTGGTATACAAAGGCATCCCTCACGGTGTTGTGTCTAAAATTGGTGTTTTCTAGGCCGACTTTCAAGGAATTGTTTTTTTTTAGCGGGTTGGGCTCGAACCCTTCGCAGATATTTGTAGTTCTTGCAATGTTTCTACATTTACCGTTTTGTTCCGGCAATGAAAATCAGGGACGAGTACTTTGTATCTCTGTAAATCTAACTAATTAAAGCTTCCACCAATAACTCGGAAAGAACCGTAAAGCTAGCATTTGATAGCTAAGAAGAGTTTTTAATTTTTACATACGTGCGAGTACGCTGTAGTGTAATTCAATTACCATAAAACAGACTGATTTTACATTCATTTCATTTGTTTATCATTACTGAGTAAATAATGAGTGTGTTTTCAAAGTTTCTGTGACGAATCTTTGTATTTTCTGCTATTGTTATGTCGCGCTATCCGTATAGTTTTGTTTCAGATATTTCGGTATTCTTTGGCGGTGATTTGTGTTGTAGTTATTTTGTTTACTTTTTCAATCTGCCACACATTATAGATAACTCATGAACAACCATTTGATTGTAAAATATTTTGTTTCACTCGAGCAGAGATACGAGGATGTCGAGACTATTCTAAGTAAATAGGATCCCATTGCAAGAAGGCCCTCGACCGCCGAGTGTTTTGATGACAACTACTACTCTTCGAACTAAAACCAAAATCTGTCTCTTCTGACCGCGATTCCCACACATTTGCCAGAAATTGTGAACACTGACGTCAACTTAAGGTTGAATATAAACATGGTGTTCCCAATCGGAGAGGCCAGAAAACTTATGTCCGAAACCAATACTGAATAACATTTAAGCTGTCTAAGCAAGAAGTTTTTAAGTCTGACTTGTTGTCTCGGTATGCAGAGCTATTTATCAGTTTCTAAAAAGCGGGATTTATTCTGGCTACTGTTTGTTCTGGAATCTGTCTGTCTAGATCGTGTTTTCAAAGGAACGAGAGGCCATAATTACTTCACCGTTTGCACTCATCACCGGCTGTTAAGACAGCGAGGTGTTCTGTTCTAATACTGCTCGTGTGGATCAGTTCTTTCCATTTTCTCTCCATTAAAGTACACTGTTCAGTCTACTTCACAAGTTCAATGTTTAACTCATCGGTTAAGGAGACTCTCGATGCTGAATTTCAAACCACAAGTCGGAGAAGAACGTTTTGCTCGGAGAATACTCTGATTGATAGTCGTGGTTTCGCCGGGGTAAGTAGAGTGTCTTTGGCTTTGTTGTGAAAAACATCGTCCTTGTCCACTCATTACGCTTGACAACTCCAAAGAATTTACACGATAAAGCTCATTGTCGGAAGTCTTAAGCTTCCTGTCTTCGTTTTCGGTACACGAGTTTCTGCCGTCAGCTTTCTGTACTTGTTTCTCTGCAGTTCGTTCTTCTTCCATAGTTGGGTTTGTCGCGGATATTTCGTCATCTGGGTCTCTCGCTTGCCCGGTGTGTTTCGGCCGTCGCTTTCGTCTCCAAAATCGTCCTTCTTCAAACATTTCCTCAAAGGAGGAATCTAGCGCCCAGTAACAGCCTTTCCCGGGTCGGACTTGTCTCGGGGAATTTTCACAAAGCATTTGTTTAGCGAAAGATTGTGTCTGATGCTGTTTTGCCAGCCTCTTCTGCTCTGCTGGTAGTACGGAAAATTCAGCATAATAAATTGGTAAATTCCGCTCAACGTGATCTTTTTCTCAGGGGAGCTTTTGATAGCCATGGATATAAGAGCCACGTACGAATAAGGAGGCTTTGGAAGCATTTCGGCGCATCCATACAAACCAAATCCCGAAGCATAACTCGAATAACAGTAACTTGAATTGTAAAAACAACACGAGCACAGCGCCTCAGGGGCTTCCTGTTGAAATCTCTGGGCAGGCAGAGCCAGTGGTGCATACGGAGCAAATCTCATCGGAGAGAATGTACTGTACATCTTGCTTG
Organism: Platygyra sinensis; assembly: GCA_019787425.1. Lineage (NCBI taxonomy): Eukaryota > Metazoa > Cnidaria > Anthozoa > Scleractinia > Merulinidae > Platygyra > Platygyra sinensis. The sequence goes on from JAHPZR010024016.1 coordinate 126,074, forward strand.
AAGTCCGCGCAGTGAAGCTCACTTCTCGTCTGCCTGGTTTTGTGCTCACTCTGTCGCGTAACGCAAATATTCTTTGTGGTATTTCAGCGGATATGGGCTCGGGAACGCCCTTAGACCACCCAAGCTACCTCTGTCCTCAGACCAGTGTCGCACTGTTTGTTTACATTACAAGTTTAAGTGTTTTTAAGACCACACAGCAAACAGTTGAAGTTAGTAGGGTTATTGTTTTATGCATGGACGGCAGTTTGAGCTCGGATTAGCAAATTTGTAATTATTTGCTCAAATTCCTATCAGTGATAGTCGGCGAAAATTTGCATTCTTAAACGACGCGTTCAATTTAACCAACTTGCTGTCCAGTCATAAACCCATCGCGACTCACAGACAATGTGCTTCTTTGACTCAAGTTCTGTCGAAAACATCATCTGCTCGATCGAAAAGCCACTTTATGGGCCTTGCTCCATTATCTCTGGCCTGCAGATGGATAAATATTTACACGGGAAGTTTGTTTTAAGTCATTTGTAAGCATTTAAGGCTCGTTTCATTTCTTTGTTTAGTTTGGCGCCGCGAAAAATGTAAACTACAGCAAATCTTCTTATGGCAATCACCAAAATCTCCGTCTTAGTGTGTGAACGTTTAAGTCTTGTCTTAACGCGCAGGAAAATACCACAACCTTTATTTCAGCCATAGTTAATCTTCGCTTTCTTTTGGTTCTTTTGGCAGAAATGAGAGGTTAGGAAATGAACTCGACAATTAAATTACACCAATTTGATATTTGCGATGTGTTTGATAGCGATTGGCGCCATGAAGTTGGGTTGAATAGAGAAACAATTGTACCGGGCCGCAAAACTATGCTAGATTAGATTAGAATATTGCTATTTGTATGAGTTTAGTATCTTATTGAGGTATTGATTATGATCCAGATAAGTCGGAAGTCAATAAGACTTGGTATGGCAGCCCTATACAGCAGATATCGATTGTTCTCGCCTCACGATTTTTCCTGTAATACTAGTCAATTGTACCAAAAAAAAAAAAAACACACCGGGCTTGTTTTCTCAACTGGCTCAGTGGGAAACCCAGATCGGAGAAGCGTGAGAACCCGTATAGTCTTAAAACAGGATATTTACACTCAAAATCACCCACGCTGATACAAGAGTGAAAACAGTGCTTTTGTGCGCGTTTTCGTGCGCGTTTTCAATCATCATTTCACGGAGTCTGGTCTGACATCACGAAAATCAACGATTTCAGTGCAAAAGCCATATTTCTTCACTTTTCTGTCGAGGTGAACAGCTTTTTCGTGCCGATAGTTTAAAAAGCTGTTTTCATAAACTCGATTTGCCTTTCAGAGGTCACGCAAAAACACGACCTTTTCGAAGTCAAGTGTTTTAATTAAACAATAAATAAACTGTCGGCAACTTTGGTTCGTCTTCGGTGAAGACAGCTTTTATGGAGCTTAACAGATCGGGGAACTTCAAACGACCTTTGTCCGCCCAATAGGATTGATTGAATGTGGGAAAAGAATGATTATTTTAAGAGAGTGCACAATGATTGTTGAGTTTGTTTTTATAACAAGCGTTTCTCAATTTCCTCAAGACCTGTTTGAGCGTGTGAAAGATAACAAGCATGCCATTCACAGCCAGGTTACTTGACACTTCATTAACGAGAAGGAAAATGTAATCTGTTATGGCGCCACTTTTTGCCAAACAAAAATTGTTCTCAGCTATAAACTGTTTTTCTAGTTTGCGCGGCCGTCGCGCGCAAGTTTTTCCCCGACTGTCCTGAGCAAAAACACTTCAACAGAACGTTAACGTTTAGAAACTTTGAAACCCTGGATTCATAGACCGTTCAAAAGGACTGTATGAGTATAGAGAGTGTAATCCTAGCGTCACTATGCTGTAGTACTTGTTTAGGCACATCATTTCAACTCAGTTGGAAACAATCAAAGTATCAAGCCAAGAAATAGATCCGGCTTAAGACTTCTGTGCTGAGGCGTGAAAGAAACTAAACGACGACGCGTTGCAAAGTCTAAGTGATGTTTTGATAAAATTCGTTGCGTAAAACGAGATACAATCCCCCCTTTGCTAGCTCCACCCAAGAACCTCACGAACCCCGATACTAATACTTTACAAAACCGGCTGGCAGCGTCTGACATATGGTTAGTTCTGTTTGCATCAATGCGGAATCTATTGTTGCCTTCAGGAAAGGAAAATGTTGTGCAGCTGTAGGCGAATATTGGGCAAAAATCAATTCCCATTTCATGGATTAGCTTGTTCCAAGCTCTCGGTCAGTGGGGACGATCGAAAAAGCGGTGCGGGACCGGACGAGGGCGCCCATTGACCGAGAGACTGGAACAGGCTATTATATTCATGGATTGCCTTATTATAGGAAATTAACAATGCACTTTATTAACGCGATTTTACATTTTTACATTTTAACGCGATTTGTATCTTTATTAATGTCGATGTAAATTTAATGCACGCTGCTTTACAACATTGTTATCTTAAAGCACCTTAATTTCATTACAAATCCTTATTAGTTCATAACTCCTCTATTGGCTCTTCAGAGTCACTATCTGACAGGACTAACAGGACGTCTTCGTTTGAAATCGAATTCAAAATGTCTTTTGATTGATCTTGATACTCCTCTGTCTCCCCGAGAAGATAGGCTTCAAAAGCAAATTTTCGGCTAAAAAAACTTAGAAACATTCGTGCACTTGTCTTGGAAGGTTTTATTGACGGAGGCCAAAACGCAGTTTGACTTTCAGAAACGTAAAGTGCGAGTTTGCAGAATTATGAAAATCGCAGTAAATAAAGTAAGATGCTTATCGAAAAATTCGCGTTAATTTAATGCATGTAAACCTAACTTTTGAAAAATTCGTGTTAATTTAGTATAACGTTAATTTTCCTCAACGTGCATTGTTAATTTCCTATATTAGTGGCCTGGATCTATAACCTGCGTTAACCCTGGCATTGTAGGTAGGTCAATGGGCTAGTAGCCTCCATTTGGCCATGATTTGGCGCGAAAATATGCACGAATGTTTGTTCGCAAATAGAGACTGTTGTGTTTATTATCCTTCAAAAATTTTGGGACCTGTGCATTTTTGGAAATTTGGCAGTATCACTCGGACCTTCTTTCTTTTCCTGAACGGTTTTGATTTTATTTCGATCATGGTCTCTTGCTGAAACTGAAAACCAGCGATTGACTATCATCAGTTAGGGTGATGTGTCAGTGTTGTGTAAGTGTTTCCTTATGCAAAACAAAGAGTTGGGTCACACTGGACTCCAACGACTTTGGGAAACGAGAAACTGAGGAGCCATCCTTGAAGACCTAGGGGCAGACAAGCTGGGAAATCGACTGGCGACCGAGAAATCTCCTAGTCACTGAAATTGCCTTTGAGGAAAAGTCGCCTGGCACGCGCCGGGAAAGGTCCGAAGGTCCACTAAAGTTCCGAAAGGGAGATCAACAGAGCTCTTGATCAATCGTTCGTGTAAGAAGATCTCGAAAGTAGTGCGATAGAGATTGACAGATGCTTGGCTATGATTGGGCCTTTTTGGGCCCAATTTGAGAGGTTTCGTCTCAAGACCGCGGGGGAACCGGTCGGCTAAGAATAGCTTCCCAGGGGATATCTCGTTCGATCTTGCCGCCCATTTGAACTCGTTGTTTGCATCGATTTCCGGCCCGGTTGAATTACCCTTGACTACTGAGATCTGTCCCTGGACTTCCAAGGATACTGTGAACTTCAGACATATTGGGTGGAGGGCGAGGGTGCGGGGACGGAGAGGGGAAGAAGGAAAGGAAAGAATATTGGTAGAGCTAGCATAGCTCCGAGGATACTGAGCTAGTCCTGATAGCTCTATCCACTCAATGGTCATTTCTGGATATCGACTGCATTCTGACGTAGCGAGTTAAAAAAATTTTGGTGCAAAATGACTGTATTCACTGCATTCTGACGTACACTTTATATATATATATATAAGCCATATATTTTATAAGAATATCGAGGCTGAAATTTGCGAAATTTTAAGAATATCTAAGAATAATGCCGAGGTTTAGATTTTGTAAAAGGATAGATATAATTTCGTGTGTTGAAACATCTGCAAAATATAGTACAATTTTATGACTACTGTTTTAAGTGATTACACTCAATTGTCCTTGACATAGTTGAAAAAAATGAAATCGGGTATTTCTGTACGAAATGCTTTTTTCAAAGTGTCGTTTGATGTGGCGTCTTGACCTCGCTGAAACGAAAGGCGATGGAGCACGTGCACAATGTAACGCGATCCAGATCCAGATACCAAACACTTATAATTGATACCGCAATAAATTCTAAAACAGAAATGCCATAAGCTATAATTTAAGAATATTGCAAGAATATTTTCAGCCCGAGAATGCGCAGAAAAATAAGAATATTCAGCCTTGCCCGGAAAAACAACATTCTTATATAAAAAAGAGTGTAGCGAATTAAAAAAACGTTTCAAATTTTGTTGCAAAATGTTTCTAAAACGACCCACTATAATTGATCAGGGTCCCATTTCTAGCCTTTGCCCATAATTAACACCCAACTTTTTATGGCAGCCAGAAAGAATGTGCAATGCAAAAGGTACTGAGAGTAAAAGGGGTAGGAAAAGGGAAAGGATTAATTAAGAGGCAAGAAAAAAAAAATTAGAATGGGTAGTCAAAAGAAGTCCAAATTTTGCCCGGGTTATGCGCATGCACCAAATTGAAATATTGCAGATTTTTGTACCTAATCTTCGGGAAATCTATCTGCTAATACAAAATAGTTTTTTCCGCAAAGCTTAAGTTCATTCGGCGTCATGGCAGCCAAATAACTGGGCAGCCAAATTTTGGGGTGAAAATTCGGTAGTCGAAGGGTTAACGCTTAGCCAAAAGAAAGTAGACCCTTTGCATAAATGGCGCCTAAATTTGAATAACAATACTTGGTACATTCTTAGCCTCACATTCATGTTTCAAGACAAAGGAAATTTCACATGAATGTGAGGCTAAGGATGTACCAAGTATTGTTATTCAAATTTAGGCGCCATTTATGCAAAGGGTCTATGATGGCGCTTAGCCTAGCTATAAAACCTGGTTTTTGTAGCGTTTTGCTCCAAAATAACGCCTGCACTGCTGGCTAGGATCAGTCAAACTAGAGTGGGGAAGTTGTGCTAAAAATGTCTGTTTTTCACCTGCAAATTTAAATCCCCCCTGGACATTTTCCGCGCCAGAAGTCTGTGGAATGCGCGAATGCATTTGACAGCGTGCAAAATCTTTCCATTGGCGCCAGTAACAGCAATAATGATGTCATATTTCATTGGTTGTGACATGAAGTAAAAAGCTACTGTCCCAAAATGGCCGCTCTTAGGATATCGAATAGTCTGCGAACCAAATGTTGCTTGAGATCAGCAGGTTTACGCAGCTATCAGTTACTGAGGTAAGCTAAGGTGATAAAACCCTATTTTATATCTCCGAGGGTACATTCCTTGTTTGCTCTTAGTTGCACTAAGGTTTATAATCGATGTTTTTCTTGGTTATGTAATGACAACATTGGCGAGGAGTGCAGTTGTCTTCGCTCTCGAAAATTGCATTAATCATATTCCGAGGTGTATTTCTGGCAAATTAGGGCCAGAGCGATTCTACAATAACGGGCCACCTATTGATATATCTCTCAACGCGTCCGATAACGCAGAGCTCTCAAGTTGATTTGTTGACAGAGAGTGAGATCTTCGATAGCTTAGCCGTTGTTTGGTCGTTGTTTGTCAGGCCGCAGGCGTCACCCCGCTAGGGGGGTCCGGGGCCTGCTCAGCTCCACAGGAAATTTTGATAAATGAAAGTAGCTAAAACGTATTTTCCCTCGTTCTAGTCAGAAACGTTATGCCAGAATTTTCTTTTTATTAGACCAATATCAACTATAACATTTTTTTAAAGTTTAATACAGGGAGCCTCAGCCCTGGGGTCCAACCCCTTAACCTCTTTTATACCATTTTGGCAGAAAAGGTACCCCCTTTATATACCTTTTATTGAGAAAAGGTACCCCTTTCACATACTTACTTTAAAACACTGCTCCCCCTTTCTGAGCTAATTAACAATATTGTGGGAAAATATCAAGCATTACCAGAAGAAATGTTAAGCAAATGACAAGTGTTATTTATTCAGTTCACTTTATGAATCAACCGATTACCCTACCTTTTTATATACCTCAACTTGTGAAATCCCTACCCTTTTATATTCCTGAACCCCGAGAAAGGTACCCCTTTGGAGCAGAGCCTCCCTGGACAGGCCATTATAGGGAGTACCCCCTGGTCTAGAAGTCAAATTAACATGTTATAATGCTTGTTCTACATGCAGTCAGTCTGATCACTTAATCAGATCAATATCAACTCTTAACATCTGTCTTATCCAGAAGTCAAATTTAATTAACATGTTGTAACGTTTGTTCTGTATGCTCTCACTCTATTCACGGAGTTAGATCAACAACAACTCTCTCTTACCATTTCTCATTCTGTCTTATCCAGAAGTCAAATTTAACTAACATGTTATAACGTTTGTTCCGTATGCTGTCACTCTTCACCAAGTCAGAACAATAACATCTCTTTCTTAACATTCCTCATCTTGCCTTATCCAGAAGTAAAATTTAATTAACATGTTATAATGCTTGTTCTATATGTTGTCATTCTGATCTCCAAGTCAGATGCTCTTTGTTATAGTTCCAGATAGCTCTGCACAAGAATAAAGTGTTCGAAGCAAGTACAAACTGAACAAGGATTAAATTATATCATAAAAGATATTAGCTTATTATAGAACTTCACTAAAGCAGCAAGGAATCTTAAATGCATGAGAAATAATAGTTTCAGTGTAAGAGCATAAGATTCAATTTGCTTATGCGAGTCTCACGCTCAATGCGAAAGACTTGAGAGTTCTGGATAATGAAGCATATACATGTATAATCAAAAGGAACCAGTCAAATTCAATGAGATGCAAATGAGTGGCGCGCAATCATCACTCTGAAAAATTAAAATCGTAATTAAAGATTTTTCGTCTTACCTCCTTACATGTACCTCAGCACTAGGACAAAACCTGACACAAGTTTTCAGCTTTTGTTCTGGCGCTGAGGTAAGACAAAAAAAAAAATTTTTATAATATTTATTGCCACACACTTATATTATTTACAATACATAAACACTACATTAATTACAATTCTAAAACAACTACTCACTCTACTGTCAGTACTACATTAACTTACACTACATTAAAATTACGTAACATGTCCAATGCCTATATAGCTACATGACGTCAAATTTTCTTTGGCCCGTGGGGACTCCCAAATTTCCTTTTAAGGGGTAATACCCAAGGGAGATTTGGTGTATCGGCAGTATTGCCTACTTCTCTACTACTCAAATGACCATCGTGTTTTATCACAGTGTAATACACGGCTTAGGCTTCTTTATTTGTTAAATAGAACATGAGTTAGTGTAGCCAATCAGAGGACGTCATTCGTGATAGAACGCTAGTAGATTTATACTAATGGCTGTTAGTATAAATCTACTAGCGTTCTATCACGAATGACGTCCTCTGATTGGCTATGCTACTCACTATCTATTCTGTGATAGATAGTGAGTAGCATAACACTGTGTGCTTGTTAACAAAATGATGGCCGTTTCTTGGTGTTTCGAAGTGTTGAAAAGAGGATTTAGAGTACCTTTTGAACGACTAGTAGGTTTATACTAAAACAATTGGATTATTCGCTCTCAATTTCTATCACACGATAGTTGACTCAAGCTGCGCCCTCGTCAACTATCACGCGATAGAAATCTCGAGCTCATAATCTAATTGTTAAATAGTATACGAGTAGCTCAGCTAATCAGATTTCAGCATTTGCATTAGTATACTAGTAGAAAATTTTCTACTAATAACTAATAGTAAAATGTAATTAAATGAAAAAGCTGTTTTCAATGAATGCAATGCTATATACATCTCTTTTGAGCAGGTGTTTAAACAGTTAACTGCCTCGGGGACTCACAGGGGCAGAGCAGTCCTATTTGATTGTATTTCCAGTGATATTCACCATACAATTGTTGCGCAAACTGATCTTATGTTGATTCAAATCACTGTACGTGATCAAACTGTAAACATATGATTGTGTTGTGTCTGTTGAAATCCTATCTGCTTAATCTTTGGGCAACAATTTTGGAAAGCAAAGCTTTCCATATGAGGCTTAGTCACCACCACAAGTGATAGCCCACATTACTGTATACCGCATTCATTGCGAGGATAGGATTGGATTTCAATGGACCCGTAACACAATTGCATGTTTACCGTTCGATCACGTACAGTGATTTGAATCAACAACAGATCGGTTTGGGCTACAATTGGACAGTTAATTTAACTGGAATTTTCATCCAAATAGTACTCTTCTGCTCCCTATGATGGTCTCTGCTTCCCTTAAGTCACAAGGAAGACTGTTCCAAAGAATGTCACTGTTATAGCTAAAGCTATTTTTATAATAGCTTTGCATGGCAATTGAGCATTTAGATTATTCTTAGAGTCCCTTTGATTATATCCCGCCTCTCAAATTTAGACCTTACATGTTCTGGAGCCAACTAGTACAGAGACTTATAAACCATTGTAGCTCTTTGTTTGGCAGTTGTGAAGAAGCAACAGAAGTGCAAATTTGACCCAAGACTTTTGTCTACGATAGTAGATTAGCATATCATTTATATTATAAAGCTCTGTCAGGAGGGATGACAGCTGCATTGATCATGAGGGCTTTACAGGGGTATTAAGGGGTGCGAATTAAGGGTTGTAGCCCAGGTTGTCTCTTGTATAGTTCACAAACTGAAAAAAATAGTGAATCACAGATCACAGATCACAGATATCAAAATTTCATTTTCCAGAATCATGAAAATGTGCAAGTAACTAAAGGTACTCCTTTTAATAACCCAGTTGTTCTTACACTAGAAAGAGTGTTTGAAGAAAACAGAATCATGACAGGTTAAAATGGCCTGATGCTTCTTCTAAATGACGATCTGGTGAAAAGATTATGCCTCCACTGCACTGTGATATTGATGTTTCTTGCCTAAAACCCTGACATGAGATTGAGTACAATGGTCAGGTTCAAAGCCAGAAGCCAGCCTAAATTTGGTGTCCCTCACATTTAAATATTTTAAATATTTATAATTATATGGCCCTGTCTCACAGGGACTGGGAACTACCAAATTCACGAATTTGATTGGCTAAAATGGATATTGACCGCAGTCTAGATTTTCCCATCTAGACCGGCAGCTAGACCAGTTATGTTTTGAAGTGAAAAAGTTGCAAACTAAAATGCAAAATCATTGACTGTTTTCATCTAAGAATATTTATTTCAATCTGTAAGCGACAAAAAGCTGATGAAAAAAAAAGTAAAGAGGATGAGCAAACTTTGGAAGAATTAAATTTGGCTGCTAATCACCGTTTGCAAGCAAACTGTCACTTTGCACAAAAAAAGGTTACATTAAACAAATTAAATTTTTCTTCTTAAACTTCATTTATTTTTAGTATTTCTCTTGATTACAACTGAAAATTTAGACAATTATGCTGTAAATGTTTCTTAAATTTAATTAACTTTAATTGTGTAGTTATAAGTAACTTTTAATTAGTAATTTAAATAATTGTTCCTGAAAAGCCCCATTGTATGTATGACTCTTGTTTTTGCCAGATAATAAACATCTTATTAACCAAGCTAAGTCAGTCTGTATGGGAGAATCTTGACCTCCGTCATGTGTACAGATCTCACTGCATTCAATCTGTACTCATGACCATGGTCAAGATTCTCCCATACAGACGTCCTTCTCGGTTAATAAGAGCTAATTATTGATCAATATTGTTACTAGAATATTGGTATCATTGTGTTATAATTTTTGCTTGGTACGAATAGTTCTTTTTAGCTTGGGCAGTTTGTTTTCTTATTACAGGCTATGTGATATTTTCTAGAGAATTGTTCTTTTTCTAAAAATTATTCAGGCTAGAATGGTCTATTACTTCAGTCTGTTAATGTGTTGACTCATTTCTGTTCTAGCCTTCAAGCTGCTCATAGGACATACTGTAGCCCAGCCAAACGAACCTCGGAATCACACAGAGAACCCAAAGACGAGCCTATACGTTTCTCTACATCAAAGGCACGGCGTCTGACACTTAACCAAACCCTGGGAGATATGAATAAGAAGACATCTAATAAACCCATGTACATAGGTTTCATAACCATGGTCATCTTGACTTATATTATTTTCTTTTTACCTGCTTCTAAAGAAGAAGTAGAAGAATGGGAGCTTCTTGAGGATGCAGATATTTCAAAACAACAAAGACAATGACAAAAGAGTGATCTAGTATGCTGATTTGTACAGGATAAAGTTGTTTCATAGAAGTTCATTTTTCCAAGGCAGGCACAAAGTGTGGTCTGGAGAATCAACAATCATACGACCTTGTATGTAATAGAGGCCTGTATGCTGTTTTCCTCTCAGAAACTATCCCATTTACAGACATAATAAATTGGTGTGACAAGCAAGCTGTAAATTTAACAATTTGATGAGCATTCCCAACTTCTTCAGCCCATTCCTTTCACACACTGAAGTATGAACATTTCCTGCAGAAGCATGATGTAACTATATTGTTTTAAGCAGGCAAACTTTGAATATCTAATGATTAAGATGAGTGAAAAAAGTTTAACACAACGTTTTGATGACTCAATGTCATCATTTCCAAGTGAAAAGAGAATAAAATAAAAATTTACAACTTAATATAGACCGTGCGAGGTGACAGAACATAAAAATGTGCATGTAAAAAGTGCCAAATTTAAATAAATAGTTTTGTTCGTATGGAGTCTGATTGTGTGTTCAAGCATGGCCTTTTCTTCTTTATGAATAACATTTCTTAAATCAGACAGTCCAGTTTTCTATTGCTCTTCTTTAAAACAGAAAAGTTGTTAGTAAGGTCGCCGATGGTTTCCAGACCGTGATCGTTCTTGTTCTTTAAGTGCGTGCCGATTGCTGAATAACGGTGTTCGTCAATACTTTGGTGTAAATGTTGGCTTGTGTAGCCAACATACTCTGCATCACACAGATCTTATTTGTAACTGTACACAACACATTATTGGTATTATAGGTGGTTTTGGCTCGCACATCTTGAGGTCTTCACATATTTTGCAACTCTTGTCAACACAGGTTGAAGAGTGTGATTGATTTTGTTGCTTAGATCTGATAATTGCTTTCTTACTGCGTCAGCTGACTTTTGATCTTTAAAAGGCAAAACCACTCGGTGAACAGCATTTTCGTTGGTGGACTGAGCTTGCACTTGTTAAAATTTGTCACTTATTTAAATTTGTCACATTTTACATGCACATTTTTTTAAGTTCTATCGCCCTGCACGATATATATTAAGTTGTAATTTTTTATTTTATTCTCTTTTCACTTGAAAATGATGACATGCATATGGAGTCATCGAAACGTTATGTTAAACTTTTTTCTCTCATTTTTGTCACTAGATGTTTAACTAAATGTAATCTTATTCAAACTTTGAATAGTTTCCACAACCATGGCAGCAATACAGAGGACAGCATTGAAAAAATTATTATTTTACATTCTGCTAAAGAGTTTGCAAATCCTTTGATCCCGATTGTGGATGTCTGTTAGTGTTAGAACCATCCTTGGCTTGATAATAAAGAAGGCATTCAGTTCAAATAGAGCTAGAATTCACCATTGTGGCTCACATTCTCCACAATACACACTATTTATCTGGTCATCCCATGGTGTCATTTTTCAATGGATGGGTTAGAAATGCATGGTGTACCACAATATAAAACATTAGTACATATCAATTCTTCTGCCTATTAAACCTTTTGCTTCAGCAAAACGTTGTTCCTGCCATTATCATGGCATACATAAACCATCTCTATGTAATGGTATGCTAGGTAAACGTTTACTCCATAACTTTACAGCAGCGTTCTTTGTCTCTGGACTTTGACTTGCTCTAATTAATATTTTTTAGTTCTGAGTGAAAAGGAACACTGCAATAGGTTTTTTGCCAGAAAAATCTTAAAACAGGTTAAAACTATTTTCTTTATAACTTTTAGCGAGCAGAGTTTGCATTTACTTGTTAACTTTGATTTACGTTGAACAAACCATGGCTTTAATATGTCTGTTAGATACATCATCTGGAGCACAGTGATGTCACAATTTCCTTGTTTCTTAGACTATTTCTAGACTATTAAGTATTTGAGACATGTACAGGTCATTTATAGTGTCTTACTGATAATTTCCTACACATGTGATTACTTGTTTACATTTCTTTCTTTCTTTGTCAAAATTTTATTCATAAATTTCCTTTGGGAAATGACTTTGATTTTTCTTAGACTTAATGAAACGTCTCAAGATTGTGATTGTGTTATATAATTCATGACTAATTTTGACATGCTCCCTTAGTTTTTAACAAAAATGTTTAATTGAATCATTATTATGATAATTTGACAATCACATGAGACAAGGTTTTACAAAAGGCCTTTTCTTTTTCCTATTTTTCATAGCATCTGTTTTAATGAAACGGCATGCCAATTTTGCCAATTTCTTTGAAAACTTTTACATCATCCCATGCATTCATTAAGCTAGGCACACACTAGGGGACTAGTCACAGGGACTTGTTGCAGGGACTTATCCCTTAGTGTGTCAACACTAGAAAATTGACCGATTTGTTGGACCATTGGTCCCTGCGACTAGTCCCAGAAATCAAACCAGCTTAATTTGTGGGACTAGTTGCAGGGACCAAAAATGTGGTCCCTGCCACTAGAATTTTGATGCAAAATACGAGTACACACTAGAGGATCAGTCCCCGAAGCAAGTCCCTGCGACAAGTCCCTGCGACTAGTCCCCTAGTGTGTGCCAACCTTTAAAGTGCCCATATCATCAAAATTTTTATTTTCTCATCTGATTCTATATATCACCCAATGAACTTCTGCGAAAGAAAAATGCGATTTGGATAAAATGCAATCTTTTTAAGAAGTTTTAAAAACGTTCAAATTTGCCGCCATTTTGGTCCACCATTCGCACCAGTTTTCCCCTGGTTTGGAATGGGTTGTGACGTAGATTAAGGAACACGTGACTTCAGGCTGACTTATTTCGCTTGTTTTACCTCTGTAAATTAAACCAGTGGTAGTTCATACCAAATGCTGGAAAGGAGCATTTTGCATAGACTGCGAAGCTAAATTTACAGAGGTAAAACAAGCGAGAAAAGTCAAGCCTGAAGTCACGTGTTCCTTAATCTACGTCACAAATCTGAGCACGTCGATGATGTGATCAGCGGCACGGGTAGACCGCAATAAAATAGGATTTTCAGGTTTTTAAAATTTCATAGAAACATCGCTTTTTATCCAAATCGAAATTTTTTTCACCAAAGCTCACGGCATGGAATATAGGATCAGATGGGAAAATAAAAATTTTGACGATATGGGCACTTTAAACCTCCATAAACCCCCAGAAATCCCAGAAGGGACCCTTATGAGTTTCTGAATCACCACATCGCAAAAAAATTAATTGATGCCACTCGCAAAATGTGTAATTTTTGTTGGTGTTTTATCAGGGTAATCAACAGATGAGTTGTACCAAATTACAGCATGCTTATTGGTTGAGGTCATGTCAGTTTTAATCCTGAGCAGTGCAGAAAGTTGAAATAGAGTGTAGAAAGTTGAAATAAGTGTAGAAAGTTGAAATAGAGTGTAGAGAGCTGAAATTGGATTGTGTGTAAGCTTATGTTAACTCCGGGGGTACTCGATATATCCCTGGGTGGGGAGGTGCGTCCTGGCCCCTCATACCTTGACCCTGTTAAGACATAGATTAAAAGTTGCGGTTACAAATTGTATGGCTTTCTTGCTGCGTAATCAATGGAAAATTAATGTGCCTGGCATCAATGCCAAAGTCAACGGAAGTCAATGTTAATTTACAAGAGCTTGTAAAAAATTTGCTGTTTATCGTCCAAGAAAAGATATCCCATTTAAGACAAAAATTGATAAATCGATACCCTGATTAAGATGAAAAATGATAAATTCGATACCCTGTTTTAAGACAAAAATCCCGAAAAACATACCCTGGCTGGCCGCACGTCCCCAGCCCTTATAAGGGAGTACGCCCCCGGGATATTAACAAGTAATAAAATGAGTTTTTTTGCTTGCAGTTTGGAATAAGTAGTCACTATATTTACAAAGACTACAGATTGCACTTGCCCTACATATAGGGTTGTACCATTTTTTTTTTCATTTTTTAAAATTTATTTGTTTTCATTCATTTCAAATTGTACTCGAAATGATTTGATTACCTGTCCTAATTCGTGAAATTTTGCTCTTGATCCCGTCGTGTGCTTTGGCCACGTAAACACAGTCAAAATCTGTTTCTTCGCGGGAAAATATGATTGGCTGGGGTTGATGACGTCACTGAAGTGTTCAATCTAAGCGCCGCCATTTTGAACATGGTTGTGTTTTGGTGTCTTTTATGTTGTCAAAGGCTTGTATTTTGCAAAGTTTTACCTGAAAATGGAGTTGGCGAGGCAGGTGTTTAGTAGCAGTGAACGAAAATCGTCCGAGGGATACAGCATGTACAGCATAAAAGGTAGGTTGCTGAGAATCGCTTCAAATCTCTTCAACGGTCATAGCGGCTTTCAAATTGATAGCTTTGTTCGTCGCTGTATTCGATCATATGGAGCGATAAATAAATAATGGATAAGCTCAGCGAAAATCAGAGGATCTTTCCAGGCGTGTAGAATGAATTTAAGAGACCAGTAATTCGTGAAAGACAAATATTCTGTCGCTGGGGACATATTGAAAATCACTAGTTGGAAGCAATATATGTTGACAACATTTTGACAATTTTTGTTCGAACATGTACAGCGAAGCCAAGCAGATGCTCTGTCATTTTGTGTCCTTTTGAATAGTGTACTTTACGTTTTTAACACTGGGTTAAAACAGTTATTTCATTCTTGGTAGTAAGTATGAATGATAATCTCTAATGTTTTGCCATTCATGCACGGAAGTACTTCGACAATATAGATCGAGATTTCTCAATTAATTTCAGTCCAAATATAGTAAGCTTACCGTACATGTCATGCAAGCTTAATATTCATGATATTCAGATATACGTTCATATATGCTTGTAGTTCGTAAATTACATTGTATTGTTGAAAGTGGGCGTCACTTTTAAACATAAAGTACTCTAATCATACACTGCTACATGTAGCTCTAGTCAAAACTAAGGTTGCGTTCCTTTGGGAGGATCCAGATCACGATTTATGATCCAAGATCACTCAGATCATGGCGTACCAAAGGAACGAAACTTTGGTTCGTAGGATCAGTTACCATGACAATAGGCGTGAAAAGCGTTAAAACAACCTAAATGTACGGCAAACTAGTAAGAGGTCGCTGAATCAAACAAGCAAATTAACAACCAGTATAAATATCTCAAGCAATGTTACAAAACAAGTGGTTCCATCTTGGAGCCTGATTGCATGCACGAGTATTCGTTGGAGTTATACGACAATTTTGAAGTAAAACAGAAGCAAAGTTTCGCACAACCCACTCAAATATATTTCACTGGCATCCTGCGTTGCAATCAGAGAAGGCCCACAGACAAATGGAAAAAGGGCCAATTTAGCCCTTTACTTTTACAAGGCTGCATGCAGGCTTAACCCAGGCATAGTATTTTAATAGGGATCCCAAGGCTCAAAATTGCAACTGATGTGGTTGCCAGTGCAACTAAAAATTTACAACGCAACTAACATTTCTTCCTTGGCGACCAAAAATTCTGGTTTAGTCGCCATAATCGCGATTTCATTTCTCCATGTGGAGGATCAATAACGGTTATTCTGGCACACCTGATGTTCTTCTAGAAAACTATATTGAAAGATCTTTGCTTCTAAATCACTCAACGGAAAAGAAGTCAATCCATCCTTTTGCTTTGCTGTATTGATTCTCTCACATCAGAAAACTTCCAAATGGCTCACTGTGTTTGAAATCACCCTATAATGCATTGCAAACCCTTGATCATTGACTATGTCATATTTGCCTCAAGTTTGTATTGTTCTCTTGACGTTCGCGGGTCCTTCATGCTGGGCCTTCATACTAGTAAATGGCGACCAGAAATTTGCATTTGGCAACTATTTGTTTCCAATTATTATCTATTGGCTCCTTTCCTAAAAAATTGGCTTCTAAAACAAGTCTTCAGGGGCCACTTTGGCCCTCATGTAAATTTTTTTTTGCCAAAAGACCTTTTAGTGTGGTATTTTGGGTTGAATTTTAGTAGTTTAGTGGTTCTCTGCATTCCCTCCTTATTCCCCCACCCCCCTCTCGTTTTTTCTTTTCTTTCCACTGAGCTATCTGGCTTGAGTGTGACAGGTGCCTGAGGAGGGCCTGGCACAGGGGGCTCATGGCTTGGTTGCGGGTTGAGCAGGCCAGTGGGGTGTTCTAGCGCCTTGGGGATGTGATTGCAGTTGCACCCCCAGGCTTCTTAAGCGCACTCCCTCCAATAGTGTCTTAGGCATTAGGTAACCAATCAAACCTCATTTGGCCACTCGAATGGAAAATTCTTGTCAGAATTTCTTTCTGCCAAAATTAATCTTGGGACTGGATTATTCTTCCATCTGCTTTGAAGATGATAGTCTGATGCTCCAGTGTCATAGCAGGTGCAAAATGCTGCTGTGTTGAAGCACAGATGCAGAAGCACACAACGTTAAAAACTCTCTGCTTCTCATTAAAATTGTGTTGCCATTTTGGGACATTCTACTCTTCTATCTGCAAACCCCCTCCCCCTCTCCGTGGCAAAGGAGCAAGTCCCACCAGACAAAATTTTGGCTTCTCTCATGCAAACATCAAAGGTGCCCACAACCAAAAACTGGGGTGTCAGAATCTATCCCTCTACAGGAAAAGAGACAGGACTGGGGGTGCCAAGAAAAATGGCATATCCCTTTCCTGTGTTGGGCTTTCTGGAGCTGGCTATTTTATTGCCAAGCAGCAAGGAATAGTTCTGCTGGGTTTGTGTTAAGCACAATGTAACCTTTGCTATCAAAAGTTTTGCAGACATTCATGTATGTAACAGTGACAAAGTCCACTATTTTTCTGTAGATTACAGTCAAACCTCTATTAGCCTAGTAGGGGTATAATACAAAACAAAATCACCCTTGGAACGGCAAGAAGCTGACCGCAGCCACTTAATGGAGGTGGTCATTGATTTTGGCTGGTAGCTGCCAAATAAAAATTGGCTGCTTAAACTGTATTTTGATTTCCTTGCTTTATTGTTGACACATTGTGTAACGCCTCTGGTTTTGGCACAAGTGCAGTTTAATAGAATAGTTGCCTGAAAATTCATACTAAAATCTCATTTTTGGTTTTAGTGGAAATTTTTAAGCACATAGGATAATTTTTAAAAGAACATTTGTGTTACATCTAGTATTCTAAGCTGGAAGCACAAATATCAGATACATATAGTATTTGCACCTGTGTGCCAGTTTATTGTAAACAAACTCTGTGTAACTGGCAACTGATTTGAATTTTTCCACTGATGAATAGAAATGGTCAGCATTTACATATTCTGTTCCTTACTTCTGGCTTACCCTTATTATACACTGTAGATCTTGTCTTCAGAGTACTCTTCCTTTGTTCAATTTGGAGGATACTGATATAGTTGTTCCCATGATTAACATCCCAAAACCAAGGCGATTTAACATCGTGTTCGTGAACAGAATAAATAATTGTTGTTCCAGTTATGTAACAAAAGCATTTCATGTTGCATCCTGACAAAAGAGGCCACTCATGGTTTAACATCAAAACTGTAAACAAGCGATCGCAAACGATCTAAATAGCATAATCATCTTGTATTCATTACACTAGTCACCAGCTGATCTTATGAGTTTCAAGGTAGAATACATGCTAGCTAAGTGAACAGTGCAATCTGCACCCACGTCCTGCAGAGACTGAATAAACAAGATGACTGACTTTTCTGGAAGTCTATGTATACCCATTCTTTGTGATGATGTCGTTTGTTTTCACCTGGCCAAAAAATATCTCTCCAGTCTGCTTTGGAACTGCACATTTCCCTTTTTTTGTTGAATGCAATCAGAATGAAAAACCAGTTCAAAAAAACTCCAAAATGTCAAAAACGACAAAAGAAGCCAGAAAAGAGAACAAGAACTGATGCAGCAGATGGACACAAAATGTACAGCACATGGTTTTGCCATGATGCCACCCATTTTTGTCCCTGCTGCGGGCAGCCAAATTGGTGTTAAAACAAGATCCTGCCAAGGTAAAACTGTGCCATGAAACTTGCTGGGTGAAGTCTGCATTAGGACTGCATTCTACAAATACAATTATTATTCATTCAAAATATTTCCCCGTTTCTGATTGGTTAAAACCACATACTCAAATAATTCAACATAACCAGCAGCTGTTCACCAAATTTGGAAAGAATCTTCGTCATATTGAATGAATGACGTCAAAAGTGCAGCCCGCTGAAAATTATTGAACCGATGACGTCAAAAGTGCAGCCAACTGCAGATTATTGAACTGTTGACTGAGAAAATCTGGGGAAGAGATTGTATCATTTTTGGTGAGCAGAAAAACAAAGCGCGAAATAGCGAAACTCCTTTAAGGACGGGGAAATGTTTTGAATGAATAATAAAGCAATTATTGAATTCGGCTTTTGTAGGATATGAAGAATTCTGCAGATCTCGGAGGGTGTTATCCACCTTGGCCTTCGGCCTCTGTGGATAACACCCTCCTTGATCTGCAGAATTCTTCATATCCTACTCAGCCTCATTCAATAATTGCTAATTATATAACCTGTTGGGAAATCATGTCAAATATGAAAACCTCCTCTTAAGTTGCCCAGGCATGGAAATCCATCTGACTGCATCATACATTTTGTCACCTGTAAATTGCTAAGGTTATCCAGGAGGAAATTTAATACCTTATGATAAACATTGATTTTTTTTCATATATTTATTACAGATATGTAGATTTTAGAATGACTTGTCTGAAAGAGCTGATGATTAGCATAATGTCATTGGATTAGGATAAGCAACCGGCTGCTTCATATTAGCAAACAAGGGGCCTGCTTTTATTGGGTTGAATATATCAAAGGCCACCAATTATTTTGGCTTTTAAATGAGAAGGACTCAAACCTGGTCCAGTTTTAATGTAGAATTTGTGGCTTTAAAAGCCACCAAGACATGAGATCACTAAATTTTTAATTTCCCAGCTCTTGTTTTCATGTTACCCAATGATATTATTCCGCTCCTTTAACAAATGTTGTCTTGAAGACCTTTTTCTGGTCGATGCTAATGTAGAAGCTCTTGTGAAAAGGAAACGTAAGTACAAGTTTCTAACTTTTCAACAATTTAGTACAGTCATGTATATTCTTAAAATTCTCTGATCGCTTGTGATCAAATTAGTTATTCTTTGTATTGCTGGTGCCAAATTTATCTTTACTGTTGATAGACTGAAGTTAACTATCTGTATGAAGGAACAACACATCAGTCATTTAACAGCTGATATTGCACAGTTATTTCACAAGTCAAAAAATAAATAACTTTCAAAGTCAAACCAAACAGTATACTGTTAAAACTTAACTTTTTTATGCTGTGAGACCACTGTGATGTAGGATTTGGCCATAAAATTATCTGAAACCTGAGAGTCATGCAGACAGCTGAGTGAAAACAAATTTGCTCTGCCTTTAGTTTTTTCTAAATTTAAGAATACTCCACATTTTTGTTTGTGGCTTGATATTGTACTTACCTTCGATTTTAATTCTGAACTTATCTGTAATATTTTACAAATTTGTATAATTATACAGTGTTGATCATAAACAAGACACTTGACTCTGGGAGGTTTACATGTAGTTAATTTATTAAAATGCTTCCTCTAGGCAACCAAAGTTGTTTTCTAAAATGCTTTTAATATTGATGATGAAGCACTAAAACTATACCTGCAATTTTCAGTCTTGAAACATGTAATTATTATAAGCTAGGAAGATCCATAAGGAATATTAAATGAGTTAAAGTTGGATTAACCTTTAACAGCAATTTTACTAGCAAAAAGGAAGTATACTAACTGTTTTGGTCAGGAGAACACAAAGTCTGGATTCAAAACATTTTGTTTAAGCTTTCATATCTATAGGTTTGTCTGCTAGTACATGTACAGTAAGCCAGTAGAAAGAGCTGTACTACTAAACACCTTACTCTGAGACAGGTAACATCTTAAGGTTATTCCCCACAATTGCACTGTGCATCCTTTCTGCGCATAATTTATGGCGTCATTTAGCAGGCCGCGTGCATGCGCATGTTGAAAACATGGCGGATTTGCCTTGATATTGAGCGCTGTCAGTTGGAAAATGGCTATAGCTCACCAACGAGCACGGGCACCCCAACTTTTTTTTCAGTCATCATAATCAACTTATCATAAACTTTGCTTGAGGAAAGACTGATCTGATTCCTATTGCTGAAAATTCAATAAATAACGAAAATAGAAAGTAAACTGTGGTCTTTTCTATTTTTCCCTATGGTAACCATGTCAAGAAATTTGGTTGAAATTTTAATCAAGAGTTCAACTTTCTGTCTAAATCAAACTTAAAAAGTTTATTTATGTCCGATACAATGCATTGACTCCAGTTTAATGCGTGTTCTCATAAGTCTCGGTCACAAAAATTTACAATTATTACTGGGAATGCGTTCTTGTAATAAGCATTAATTAATGCCAAAAATTAATGGGTCATTTTCAATGCCCCAGTGCTCCTTAATGAGCATGGGCACCCCCCTCCCCTTTTTTTTCAAAATTGAAGTTATCATATGATAAATATTCAGTGGGCAAAGTTTGAACGAAAATCTACTGTCAGTTTTATTTCAGGGGAATTACCTTAAACATCAATAGTGTGTTAATGTTTTTGTACCAATGCTATCAAACATTACTTACTGATGGTACTCTGGTAAAGAAATAACCATGTAGAATTCTGAAAGTAGCACCCCCTGAAAATAATGGCTCCTCAAAAGTAACACAATTAGTTTTTTTGCCTTCCTACTAAACCCTAGAAGTAACCTTCCCCTGGAAATGGGAAAATAATAGCCCACCCAAAAGTTGTTGTCCTTTGAAGAAATCACTAAAAGAGAAACTCTCTGTTGTCTAGTGCAGTGCAGGATTGAACACTGGCTTGAAGAGTTATTTGTGATTTTATTTTGCACTTATTAAACTGAAGTTTTCTAAGGTGTATTTGTCCAGCAGCAGATTCAAATGATAAGTACTGTAACATAATCAGTTCTACTGAAGTATATTACAACCATAAAACTTTTGACTTACAGTACTAGTTTTTAGGGCCTTTTTGATTACACAGTCTTCTTTTGTTGTGTGGGTAGTTCAGGTTTGGCACGTACATAAAATGGAACCTTGTCTGAAATTGACTGAAACGAATGTTGGCTGGTTATTGTACAAACATTTTTTAACCATCTGAAAGTTGCATCTGCCTGTAAGTAATGGCTACCAGAAGGTGGCGGCCCCTTTTGCCTGCTAAATCCGAAAGTAACTGAGGCTGTTGCTTTGAATTAGGAATTCTGTAGGTTAAGCTAGAATAGAGTTAAGAGTTGGTTGACCTTTGCCCAGAATATGATTACTCAATAGCTAGCTTTGTAGAAAACGATGTTGCCATGAATGACTTATTGAGAATAGATGTCATGCTCCTTTTATAACTACGTTAAAAACATAGGCAAGGCGTGCAAGAGTTATTTTTTTGTGAACTGAAAGGTTTCAGAGATAGCAGAATTCTGTATCGATGACATGTAAAATGTTTTAATAAACAAACTACAGTAACCTGACACGTCTCCAAATTGATATCATCTTATTTTCTAACAGGCAATTTGATTCGTTCTGTGTTACAACCCACACTGTGATTGGTGTGACATGTGCACATGCATAACTCCCCGTCACTCACCGATCTCATAGCCCTTTCAACCCCAAGAGGAATTTTTGCTCAAAATTACTCAAGCCGTTAAGAGAACTTTTCGCATTTTATACGAGTCATAAGTTTACCCTTTTTACAAAACAACACTACTTCACCGAAAATAGAAAGAAAGAGAAAAAACTTTCTGATACATTGAAAGTCTGATTTTGCACTTTAAGTTGACGCCACGCAGTCTTATAAAAATATCGAACTGAAATGAATGTCATCAAATAAAGCTATAAACTGCTACTGCAGAGACGTTAAACAGTTTAGAAATGAAAGCTTCTTTTTTGTTTAATATCCTGGAAACAAAAGCGGACAATTTGTAAGCTCCCATTGAATTTATTCCCATAGCAAAAATAGAAGTGTCAAGTTACCATTTATAACTAAAAATAGCAAACATATCGTGTGAACTATTTTCTCCGACACGAAAAACAAAAGTGTCAAGTTACCATTTGTAACTAAAAATAGCAAGCATCTCGTGGGAACAGGTGCTGACGATTGGTTAGCTCTAATTGAATTTACTCCTTTGTGAAAAACAAGTGTCAAATTACTGTTTGTAACTAAAAAATAAAAACATCTGTCTATATTTGCATGCAACAAGAACAAAACAATCGTTACCTGTACCTATTGTAAACGTTCGAACTCTTTCGAATCAAAATAGTCTTGTCTCCCCTAAAACATTTCCTAAGAACTAGAAGCAACGATGCGTGGCGTCTAATTGAATTTACTCCTTGTGAAAAACAAAAATATCAAGTTACCTTTGTAACTAAAAATAACATCTCGTTCATTTGCATACAACTAGCTCACGCACTGTTTCAAACCTCAAGGCTCATCTCGTCCATAACTAAAATCCTCAACCTAACCCACCGAATTTGCCGAAGTAAACCCAATATATGAACACTTCCTCCCCTTTTATAGAAGAATAAATATGGCCATTCTGAACTGTATCGGGATCAAATCTTCTCATATACCATTTACCTTTAAAATAAGAAATTTGATTGGCTGTTTATAGTAGACCCGATCTGATTGGTGTGACATACATACATCACTCACTCACTCACTCACTCACTCACTCACTCACTCACTGATCCATTGACCCGTCCACAACATATATGACGCGCCGACTAAGAGGTATTTTTTTTACAAAAAAATAACTCATGACAATTAAATGGTGTGACAGTAAAATCTCATAAGTTATTTGAAAGTACATTTTGAAAAAAAGAAATGTCCCAAAATGTAGTTACATAATCTCTAGGGCTAAATACTAATTTTATTTTCTTCTAAGTTATAAGTTTCAGTAAAGTAGTAAATACATTGTACATAAATGTATGTGACTTGCAACTAGTGTCTCGTATTGCATTTGCCAGTCCTTGACTTGAGTGGAAAAGTGTATCAGCACTACTCTAACCAAAACAATTGAATGTGTGTTTGCATTACTCCTGCATCAAAACACCCAATTTGTTTACTCTGTTCTTAAGTTATATTTAACAACAAAGATTTCAAATGAAGGTTGATGATATCAGGTGGGCAGATATAGACCAAGTTGGCGACCTGATCTTTCGTGAAGGAAATCAGAGGAACCGCCACCAAGGCAATGGTTCTGGATGATATTGAATTGATAAATGTGGCATACAATAAAACTTTATAGAAACATTTAACAAAAGTTCATAGCAATTACAATGGGAAGTGCTAGAAGACTTGTAATTCTGTTGTGCAGTATTAATTTGACACAAAATAGGTTGAGACGAAATTAAAAAAACAGAGAACAGCAAATGTATAGAGCTGTACATGTAGGTGTCATATGGGCTTGTCTAGCTTGCAACCAGATGACATTTCTGGTGACCAGGAACTTCTTTTCTTGGGGAGGTATGTAAACCACACTGGAGAGAGCTACAGATCTAGAAATTAAGCCCAAATTGGGTTCTGTCCTGGTGTACCGGTTCACAAGGGAATAACCATTGTTCTTTCTTTAGGAGTCATTGGTTAGCTGTGGTGTATTGTTTGGTCCTTTGTAGTGGCTCTTGTGAACCGGTACACTAAAAGCAAACCCCAAGTTGGACTTAAAGGAGCACTGTCACAGGAGTTTTGCTGTTTTCAGCTTCATTCGTTGCTGAAATCTTTACCTGGTATCTTTCCTCGTTCCCAACATACTCAAATGGACTTACAGAAAAATACCAAACGAATGGTGGCTCAGAGAGCAAACCATAATGAATTTCTGGCAATATTTTCAAGGAATGGCTCTAGAATTTGAAAAAACTGGCTAGTTTTTTCAAATTTCAATCCATTTCCATCCTTGCCATACTAAGTGATAGGCAGCAATAAATGGTTTCGGTGTGATAAAGTCCTAGGTAACAAAACTGCATCATTATTTTTGGGTTTTCATTGATGCAGGAACATATTTCGGCATTGTAAAATGACACTGAAATACCGTGACAGTGCCCCTTTAACAGCCAGCATCCTTGTCCAATTTGACAGATGGAAGAATTTTGTCAATTCAATAGTATTCTTTGTTTCCATAATGGACTGGGATGTACTTGTTACATGAGACTGTCAAAATGTTCTGTTTATTTATCTACATGTAAATATCAAGAATTAACTTTAACTGTAGAGCAAAATTAACAATTTAAATGATTGTGGGTGCATCACTGTTGGATTGTAAAAAGGCAGAGAATGTTATTGAGATTTCCAGCAATGATATTAATTTTTCTTGAAATGTATACATGTAATTTATATACTACAATGTATGTAATGTGTACTTCCAGAAATTATTCATACCTTCCCATAGAAGGGATTGACTTCTGAAAATTCCAGTTAAGCTTCATATTAAATCTTTTGGCACTTACAGACCCCCTTCCCCTGCCCACCCCATATTGTAATTTTAGTGAATGTACTTGTACATGACAGAACTTCCTTCTATGGCTCTGTACATCAATCTATCACCTAGTACATTACAGACTTTATCAGGTTGTACCAGGCACACAAAAACTGTTATGAATAGATCATCTTTGTTTCCACATACTATCCCAGAATGGAGCCTGCATCTGCCCTGGCCAGTATATTCAGAATGCTACTTCATCTGCATCTCTTAGTAATGCATGTTCAATATTGTATATGGGACCTTAATACATAAAATGACCTTCATGTAATGTGCAAAAATGTCACTATTACAAATGTGAATAAGAAAATGATGACTACTGTACGTCTTTGTACACATAAATCCTGTGTGGAAGTTCGTGAACAGTTAAGATGTAGATTTAGACTGGTTAATTTCCAGCCTTGTCAGTTGTTTGAGATGTAGTGTGTTATCGATAACGCCTGGCACAGAACAGAGTTCCAGCTGGTGTACTGCTGTGAATCACTAATAACGATAATATTGCCCTCTAAAAGAAGTTAATTTCACAGGTTTCACTTATTGCACTCTGTGCCAACGTCAAATCCTAGTGAAACCACTTTGAGTTGGGACTGAGAGGGACTGAATCAGGAGGTCGAGTGGGGAAAGATGAAGTACACAGTCGTGTTAATGTTTCAGGCTCTTGGTCTAACAGAAGAAACTGCAGAATCTTGTGATAAAATTGCCAGTAAATTTGTATGGTGTAAATCAACAGTGTAAGTGATGTACATGTGTGCCTGTACTCTCTGAAACTGAGTGTGGAAATTACTACACTTAGCAAGAAAAGTCCTTGCTGATCGGATCTGAAATGGATTAAGTTAGTGAAGGCCATTGATGACGTTTTCTCAAAACCCTTAAGATACTTTAACAGAACAGAGAGGGTTTGTTTATATGTATCTGTAAAGAAAGAATTGATTTGTGACCACAAATAGAAGCTTTTTCTTGCTTGCTTGGCTAAATGTATGTCTCTCTCTATTTTATAAACTAATCATACAACACCTACTAAAAAGTAGAGAAAAAGTCGGGCTAGTTTTGATCATATTGTTTTTTCTTGGTCTGAAAATATAGCAATAGAGCATAATGCATGCTACATGTACATTCCTCCTTGGCAGTGTTCGTATCCATGGTGACAAGATGAATTTTTGTCAAATTCTTCATATGCTCCTCAAATTTAAATTGGAAATCAATCCTCAGGTGGCTTGAAAGTAGATCAGGTGACACCTGGTTTGGTATCACTTGAAGATGTTGCTGAGCCCTCTTTCCTTGCAAGTGAAGCATGCTTTAGAAAATATTGCTGTGTTCACATGAATTGTGTCTACAAAGTGTTTGTAGATGATGGTTAAAAAACTCAAGAAACAAAAGGATGTCTTGTTAAGCAAAAGACAGCTGCTGAAGAACATTATGTTTTGTCTAAACAAAGCTACTCTCTCAGGTATTGCCACATCACTGATTTTATATCAGCTGCAATTATAATTTTTTATTTTTTCCCAGCCAAAATAAATTGAGTAAATCATGGCATGGTTTTATTTACCAAGTCCTAGTGCAAGGGAAAAGAACCTGTTGCTAGTTTTGTGAGAAAATCATAAATTTGCAAGAATACATCTTATTTGAAAATTCAGTATTAGTGTTAATTCTTTTGAAAAATGGTCTGCATCACTCTGCCATGGCTGGTCAGTGTATATTCAGCTTGTGTCCAAGTTGGTTGGGGTTTTTTGCTTGGAGATCTGCAATTAAAGCTGAGATCTGTATGGCAAATTGCAAAGGGAGTTGTAAAATATGCATGAGCAATTTGTTTTGTATGTATTGTAGTGCCCCATATATTATGTGCATTGTATTTGTTGTGACAATTATAACCCTGTGGCTTTTCAATGATGTTGATTAATTTTCAAACATTAGTAAACTGTTTTATGCAGTGTGGATAACAAAAAGAGGGTGGCAAATAAGAGTAACAAAGTATTCTTCAAGGAAAAAACCACTTGAAATAAGATGGGTTATGTTTTAGCATCCAACTTGTACAATGCTCTGTAGTAAATATCAATTCATAGCCATTACTTAAAGTTTAGGTTTTTTAAATTTGATTACTGACTCTTAGCTGTCACACCTGAAAATAGTATGTATCTGTTACTGACACGGCAATAATCATTTTATTTGTTGGACAGGTTAATCTTTTGAATTTGATTATCAATTGGAAATACAATATTATTTTTTTTATTAATAATTTATGATTTGACTCATCATGTGCAGCTCCCACCCTCAGTGAAGATGAAGATGACGATGCTGGCCATGATAACACCCTTGCATGGGACGACTCCTCTATCCATGTTGCCAGTGGAGGAACTCCAGTTACAGGCTCCTTTGTACCAGCTATTGGAGGTCCGTTCTCTGCCCTCACACCCAGCATGTGGCCACAGGATATCCTTTCAAGAATTCAGCAGGTGTATATTTAAAAACTACAGTAGCTGCTATCCAGGAGCCCATTACCTGGAGTGTGCAACTTCCTATTTCATGCAATGGGATTTTGACAAGTAGGGTTATTTTAAGATATTCCTTTTGTGCTAAAATTACTGTTTCCTGAAGCCTGCTTTGTCTTTTTTGCCGACCATTTCAAAGATGAAGTTGATTCTTCACTGTGCAAGTTTCACTTTTCCGCTGATGAGGAATACATACAGGGTTCTTCACATTGCAGATTTTCTTCTGAGCTACTACTTTCGCACAAAAACTGGAATTATTGCCTGAAATACTGTCAGACTTGTCTTGTGAAAATGCTCTTTCACAAACACTATATGATAATGGAAGTTGCATGTTCTGGGTAAGGGGCTCCTGCTGCTATCTAGTAAGTACATGTACATGTAGCTCTTCAAACTTCAAAACATTTTAGCCTGAGCACACAGGGAAAATTGTGCTTGTCACTCGCGGCCGGGGGATGGATAACAATTAATTGCTACTAATACTAGCTACATATATGGATTACTTCATGGAAAGTGTGCGCATATGGGATTTATATACAAGTTGTTGGTCAATGTATCAAAATGAACGAGTAAGCATAGCGAATGAGTGAGTTTTCTGACTGATACAAAAACAAGTGTGTAAATACGGCACAAAACACTTTCCATGCTGTAATTTGCTTATTTTATACTTGCTGAGATTTTCAGCTCCAGCGTTTTAATTAAATTTATTTGCTTTTTCTCATCCAGCAGAACAGTAAAGTTAGTAATTCCTCTAAAAACTGATTGGCATCCGCCACCATTGTTCTTATAGCAAAGCACACAGTGATGTAGTGTACCTTCAATCCCAGTTTCAGAAGAACCCGCTGAAACAATGTGACACCTCAAGCAAATAAAATGCAGTTTTTACGATAACTGCAGAAATTCTTGCATGCTCATTGCTTAAGTTGTGTTTTGGTTATCTTGCAATTCCTGCAACTCGCCAGCTACATGTAGCAACCAGTTCTGAAAATTTAGTCGCCAGCGCTCAATAGTTGGTTGCATTAGTGACCAGTGAGTCACAATTTCGACTCCTGACAATGCAGCCTCTTTTACAATCAATTTCAGGTTGCTTCACTGTAATGTGTGTTATGAAGTTTGCTGGGAAATTTTATACTAGCCTGGCCTGCAATAAAACAGTTAACTTTACAATGAAGTCTGTGAATGTGTGCTGTAATTTGAGGCCAACTGGCAGTAATGGTAATAAAATTCATGTAATAAAATTCATGTAATAAAATTCATGTAATACTAATTTACTAGACAGAAGATGCAGGGGATCGTCCAACAGGACATTATGATGAATTTGGCTTCATGGCTGATGGAGGTACCAGTACACATGTATATGTAACAATGTAGTATTTGATAACCTTACACTTCCAGAGAACGCGTGGATGTACATGTACATCTGTCCCAATGTTATTCTGTGTAGTTCAATGATTCAGAGGATTAGTGACTCATTAACGCACAGAAAAAGGACAGTATTGCTGGGGAAAATCACTGTCAACCTTTTGTCCTCAAGTAGAGTGCATGCTAACCATGACAATTCAGGTAGCAATGCACCTCATAAATTTGTTTATAGAGTTTTACAACAGCGTTGTAAAACACAGTTAATGGAGCGTGACACGTTAAGCCTTAAGTTCTACTGTCATGTTAGTTTGTTTACATTGTGTATTAAACGCATACGAGGCATGAATGTACATTCATACTTTGGTAAATACAATGGCATTTCTGTGTCCATGTTGCAGTACTGGCAGCTACATATATATCATTTGTTTTGTATGGCTTAAAAAAGTAACAACTAGCCCTATTCATGTCTTCCTTAAGCATTGAACAAGCTTTCTGTATTCAATGGTACATTAATCGCCATTGGTTTAGTTCTAGACATCTGTCTATGTATCAAGTGCTGGCATGGTCCAAAGTGTCATTCTCTAAGCTCTTTTAGCTACTGTAAGGAGTACCTTTATGTTAGAAATATTTTTATTCCCACCCTACTCTCCCTTTGGAGGTTGTTGTTGTTCCATTTAATAAAATTTGGTTTCACCTCTTGGTAATCGCTTTCGGTTAAGTCTCGCAGCAACTTCTCCAAGCTTTTTTTTTTCATGCTATTCTATGTTATGCTCTTTATCTGCCTTAAGTTTATTTTTGTCCAATCCAGCACATGCTGGCGGAGTCGGCTCTTAGTGCTGGGGAGATAAGGAGGCTTGCACTTGTTTTTACTGCCTACGCTCTTTCCATTGTGTAGCACGATGCTGGCCGGAGGTTCAGCTTGTAGTGCCGTGGAGAGTTAGGCTTTGAGATG
>JAHPZR010024018.1:0-11178 GCA_019787425.1 Platygyra sinensis
AAAAAAGCTGGTAAGTATAACCCTGGGATTTCAGTGATCAATATTATGCTATGATTTACACCTACTTGAATTATTGTAACACAGGAGCCCTGTTGTAACATCATTTGCGGGAGTACTTAAGTGGGATCATTTTGAAATATTAGCAACTGGTCGATCAGACATGCCGGCATTGTAAAATTAAAGAGTCTCTGTTGATCCGTGATCTAAACAACAAACAAAAACAACAAAATTTTATTGCAAAGAAACTTTATCTCTACTATTAGTTTTTTCTTGTCGTTTTATGTCAATCAATTACGTTAGTTCCCAGTCCGTACAGTTGTATTTTTTGAATTTAAATTTATCTGTGACTGAAAAATGTGCAGAGTAACTACGGCCGTTAAATGAGCATTTCTAATAAATAATATAACGAGTTTTGAACGTTGTTATCACTGGCAGCCCTGCATTTCAAGTTTTGCGTCGAGTGGAATGTATTCTGAACAACACATATTTGTGCATATGAGGCGATATTTTTGGCTTAAGGTGGCTCAAAAGAGTTTCCAGCACATTCTAAGACTTAGATTTTGATGGGTCATTACAACCACTCTTTATCAATTGATGCTACAATCATGGTATCAAAAAACTTCCCAATCACTGGTGAACACGTTGGTATTATTTTTGTGACACAATAGGCTACCATAGCAACGCTATGACGTGCTAAAAACACCCTTAATTTCAGCTGTAAGTGCTTATATTTCAAAAACGGCACGGTGAAATTTTTTTTTATTATAGATTTTTGATAAGCAGGATAAGATGCATCTTTTGGCAAAGTTTTAAAAAATTCTGCACATGGGGTTCAGAGCCACCTTAACTTTTCGAAGATTTAAGGTGGCTCTGAACCCCATGTACAGAATTTTTTTAAACTTTGCCAAAAGTTGCATATTATCCTGCTTATCAAAATTCTATAATAAGAAAAAATTTCACCGTGCCGTTTTTGAAATATAGGCGCTTAAAGCAGAAATTAAGGGTGTTTTTAGCAGGTCATAGTGTTGCTATGGTAACCTATTGTGTCACAAAAATAATACCAATGTGTTCACCAGTGATTGGGCATTTTTTTGATACCATGATTGTAGCATCAATTGATAAGAGTGTTAATTATGACCCATGAAAATCTACGTCTTGGAAAGTCCTGGAAACTGTTTTGAACCACCTTAATAGTAACCTGCGAACGCAGACGTATTTCCGGCTGTCACTTTCGGCGGAGACAACCGACAGCCGGAAATACGTCTGCGTTCGCAGGCTACCTTAATAGAGAAATTCTTCAATTTCAAAATGGGTGTGGACAAAACGTGGGGTAGGCCACATGGTGTAGGCCATGGCCTACCCTGTGGCCTAGCCTGTGGCCTACCCTATGGCCTACTCTATGGCTTACCGGTGGTCAGATTTTGTAAAACATTAACACGACATTGGTAAGAGTCGACTGAGTACGCTGCATAAACTTCTATCAATCGAACAGGGGCATCCCAAAAGTCACTGACACGATTTTCAATAGGGAACGAAACAATGCAAATCTTACCGCACTCAGGCTAAAACAATCTATTTGTATCTTTCCTTGGTTTCCTGGCATGTACCTTTCTCTGGTTCACATAATAGCTGTTCAAAATACCTTTCTGGACACCACAGAAAATTATATTTTACATGTTACATGCAAAAATCGGGTGATGTTTGTTTGATATCCCTATGTCCTCATGCTAACGGTATCGCGTCTCAGAGAGTTCTCACGTCCTCGTGCCCCACGACTCAGAGATCGACGGCTCAAATTGCCTCTTTTGTGAGTTCCCACCGGGAAACCCTCGAGATCCCACGGCGTTTTTTTCCCCCCAGTCCCCACCGCTTTCCCTCATTCACGAAAAATTCCAGGGCATCCACAGGTCCCCGTCCCCCAAATTTTTAGGATCACAAGCCCCACTGTTCCACTTCTTTCTTTACACTAAAAACACTCCACTAAAATGTTACCAAAAAAACTGGACAGGCCACTTAAGGGGATACGCATTGGGCCGCCGCCATTTTGGGCCTAAAAACGCCAATATATGGAACCTTCTCCT
This sequence comes from Platygyra sinensis, assembly GCA_019787425.1. Lineage (NCBI taxonomy): Eukaryota > Metazoa > Cnidaria > Anthozoa > Scleractinia > Merulinidae > Platygyra > Platygyra sinensis. Next base: position 2,082 of record JAHPZR010024018.1, read on the forward strand.
ACCTTTTATTAAAAGCTGGAGTTCGCTTGACTCGAGGATACGTTGGAAGACAGGAGAGAAACGGGGGTGGGTTTTTAGGCCTGCAGTGGCTGTAAAACATTGGTCATAGTTTATGTTTGTAGTTTCCATCTGACTTTCGAAAAAATCATTGTTTCGTTGAGTTTTTAGTATACACCCTTATCTGCGATTGATACGAAAAAGGGTTTATGCCAGGGCGTTAACCGCAGTCGACTCTTCAAAATGTTTTCGTGTTAATGATTTTTGCAAAAAAAAAATCCTGACCACCGGGTAAATGGCCATTAGGAGGGTAGGCCAATCAGGGTAGGGCCACAGGGTAGGCCATGTGGCCTACCCACGTTTTGTGCCCACCCCTTCAAAATAAGTCGTCCAATATTTTCACCGGTCAAAAAAGAAACATGACTGAGCTAAAATTGTTTGGCCGGTATGGTTCTTTCATTATTGCACCCAAAATTAGGGGGGTGCTCTATCTTCTAACGCTTTAACCACATTAACCTTAAACTTTTTCAGACTAACAAGTTTGCAAATCTTGTCATATTTAGCTGGATGATATATGCAAATTAGGTCACGTGACTTCTGACGGCCAAAATCTTCCAAAAATTCTTTGAGCGAAAATGACACCAGTTTACATCAAGAGTCATTTACCCTGAATGCACCCAAATAGCTCAAAACGTTAGCAGCAAAACATCTGTGCCCGGAATTTGTTAATTTTTTCATTAATTTTGAAAATAAACGGCATTTTGTACTAGTACCCAGTCCCCCAGCAAAAGTAAATTCTTAATTTATGCTTTTATTTTTAAAAAAGCCCCAACAGTCACTAGTCTTAACATGATAAAGCTAATGGCTGCTTCCTAGATGCAGTAAAAAGTGGTGCCATTTTGCTAATAAGAAATTTGAGCTAAAAATAGCTCAGACAGGTCTCGTGACCTAATTTGCAGATATCATCCAGTTAAATATGACAAGATTTGAAAGCCTGTTAGTCTGAAAAAGTTTTAGGTTAATGTGGATAAAGCCTTAGAAGATAGACCACCCCCCTAATTTTTGGGTATAATAAGGAAAGAGCCATGCCTTAATTGTCTTGAGAAGAATCTTCGTCATATTGAATCAATGACGTCAAAAGTGCAGTCCGCTGAAAATTATTGAACCGATGACGTAAAAAGTGCATCCCGCTTCAGATTATTGAACCGTTGACCGAGAAAACTTGGGGACGAGATTGTGTTTTTTTTGGTGAGCAGAAAAACAAAGAGCGAAATGGCGAAACTCCTTTAAGTAAAGAACGGGGAAATATTTTGAATGAATGAATAATAAAGCAATTATTGAATTCGGCTTTCGTAGGATATGAAGAATTCTGCAGATCTCGGAGGGTGTTATCCACAGAGGCCGAAGGCCGAGGTGGATAACACCCTCCTTGATGAGCAGATCCTACTCAGCCTCAGTAAAGTTAAAATGACGATTTTAAGTAACAAATAGCGGAATAAAGGACGTAAAGTAGTGTCAAATAAGAAAGCCACTTAATGTTCCTTGAAGTAAATTACGTACTGGAGTAACTTATGATAAAGTAGGGTAAATAAAGTAATGTATCTTACAGTAAGATGACGTAAATGACTCAATGTAACTTATAATAAGATGAAGTAAATGACGTAATGTAACTTATAGTAAGGTAAACTAAATGACGTAATGTAATTTATGGTAAAGTAGAGTAAATGACGTAATGCAACTTAAAAGTAGAGTGACGTAATGTAACTTATAGTAAGGTAAAGTAAATAATGATGACGTGATAGAACTTATAGTATGGTAAGTAAATGATATAAGGTAACTTATGGTAAAGCGAAGTAAATGGCGTAATTAACAACTATTCACCAAAGTGGAGGCGGCTAGCGGTGGATATTTACCAAGCCGCGAAAGTGAAGCCTTAGAGCCAAGCCTGGCCCATAGCTGCCGGAGTTTATCCCTGTGTCTATAGCATGAAGCGGCTGGAAGTATTTCTACTTCCCCTGGACGGGATGCTAGTCCATCGCAGGTCACTCCCCCGCAATTTTGTCAGGTTTCCCCAGCAATTCGACGGTACCCATTTATACACCTGGGTGGAAAGAGGCACTGTGAGAGTAAAATGTCATGCCCAAGAACACAACACAATGTCCCCGGCCAGGGCCGCGAAGCGGCGAGGTAAATATCCACCGCTTGCCACCGACACTGAGGTGAATAGTTGCTTCAGTATATCTGACTAAAACAGTGAGATAATATACACCACGAAAAATTAATTTGAATGATTTCTTCGCTTGTCGCGGACGCAAACCGGGACGACATTTTTTTTCTCGAGTTGCTCAAAGGATATCCGGAGTTTGACGAGCCAATCAGCGCGCGCCTTTGACGCTATCCACTGTTTTAGTACATACTAATGTAAGTTACAGTAAAGTAAAGTAAATGACATGAGGTAAGTTGTGGTAAAGTGAAGTAAATGGCGTAATGTAACTTATAGTAAAGTGACGTAAATGAGGTAACGTAACTTCAATAAGGCGAAATATATGATGTAGTGTAACTTACAGAAAAGTGTAATAACGACGTAATGTAACTAATAGTAAAGTAAAGTAAAGTAAATGATGTAATGCAACTTATAGTAAAGTGAGATAAATAAAGAGACTCCATTGCTTCACCACCTTCGGTTTATTTGTTGTTTTTGTCGACAAAAACTCCTTACCACTACTGAAACAACAGTGACCTGAACAGGATTTGGTGCTTCCTGACATGACGTCAGTCACGTCACGACCAATCATTTAGAAGCCCAGACTCCTTTTTTACACTGACTCACGGTCCCATTGGGCGTGGCTGAGGCGGGAACTTCACTTAAAGCTAGATCTTACCTGTAGGGCGTTAAAATGTCGGAATCCAATTTTTTTTCTTTGAATACCTCTTTTCACATTATAGAGCATACCCGGCAACACTACAAAAGCGCTGTTGGACGTATAGACACTTAAATAAAGACGTCGACTTCGTCTCGGTCCATAAGGTTTGGTAAATATTCATATCCTGACCTCGCGGTACCTACCGCGAGGTCAGGATATGAATATTTACCAAACCTTATGGACCGAGACGAAGTCGACGTCTTTATTTAAGTGTCTATACGTCCAACAGCGCTTTTGTAGTGTTGCCGGGTATGCTCTATAATGTGAAAAGAGGTATTCAAAGAAAAAAAATTGGATTCCGACATTTTAACGCCCTACAGGTAAGATCTAGCTTTAAGTGAAGTTCCCGCCTCAGCCACGCCCAATGGGACCGTGAGTCAGTGTAAAAAAGGAGTCTGGGCTTCTAAATGATTGGTCGTGACGTGACTGACGTCATGTCAGGAAGCACCAAATCCTGTTCAGGTCACTGTTGTTTCAGTAGTGGTAAGGAGTTTTTGTCGACAAAAACAACAAATAAACCGAAGGTGGTGAAGCAATGGAGTCTCTTTATTTATCTCACTTTACTATAAGTTGCATTACATCATTTACTTTACTTTACTTTACTATTAGTTACATTACGTCGTTATTACACTTTTCTGTAAGTTACACTACATCATATATTTCGCCTTATTGAAGTTACGTTACCTCATTTACGTCACTTTACTATAAGTTACATTACGCCATTTACTTCACTTTACCACAACTTACCTCATGTCATTTACTTTACTTTACTGTAACTTACATTAGTATGTACTAAAACAGTGGATAGCGTCAAAGGCGCGCGCTGATTGGCTCGTCAAACTCCGGATATCCTTTGAGCAACTCGAGAAAAAAAATGTCGTCCCGGTTTGCGTCCGCGACAAGCGAAGAAATCATTCAAATTAATTTTTCGTGGTGTATATTATCTCACTGTTTTAGTCAGATATACTGAAGCAACTATTCACCTCAGTGTCGGTGGCAAGCGGTGGATATTTACCTCGCCGCTTCGCGGCCCTGGCCGGGGACATTGTGTTGTGTTCTTGGGCATGACATTTTACTCTCACAGTGCCTCTTTCCACCCAGGTGTATAAATGGGTACCGTCGAATTGCTGGGGAAACCTGACAAAATTGCGGGGGAGTGACCTGCGATGGACTAGCATCCCGTCCAGGGGAAGTAGAAATACTTCCAGCCGCTTCATGCTATAGACACAGGGATAAACTCCGGCAGCTATGGGCCAGGCTTGGCTCTAAGGCTTCACTTTCGCGGCTTGGTAAATATCCACCGCTAGCCGCCTCCACTTTGGTGAATAGTTGTTAATTACGCCATTTACTTCGCTTTACCATAAGTTACCTTATATCATTTACTTACCATACTATAAGTTCTATCACGTCATCATTATTTACTTTACCTTACTATAAGTTACATTACGTCACTCTACTTTTAAGTTGCATTACGTCATTTACTCTACTTTACCATAAATTACATTACGTCATTTAGTTTACCTTACTATAAGTTACATTACGTCATTTACTTCATCTTATTATAAGTTACATTGAGTCATTTACGTCATCTTACTGTAAGATACATTACTTTATTTACCCTACTTTATCATAAGTTACTCCAGTACGTAATTTACTTCAAGGAACATTAAGTGGCTTTCTTATTTGACACTACTTTACGTCCTTTATTCCGCTATTTGTTACTTAAAATCGTCATTTTAACTTTACTGAGGCTGAGTAGGATCTGCTCATCAAGGAGGGTGTTATCCACCTCGGCCTTCGGCCTCTGTGGATAACACCCTCCGAGATCTGCAGAATTCTTCATATCCTACGAAAGCCGAATTCAATAATTGCTTTATTATTCATTCATTCAAAATATTTCCCCGTTCTTTACTTAAAGGAGTTTCGCCATTTCGCTCTTTGTTTTTCTGCTCACCAAAAAAAACACAATCTCGTCCCCAAGTTTTCTCGGTCAACGGTTCAATAATCTGAAGCGGGATGCACTTTTTACGTCATCGGTTCAATAATTTTCAGCGGACTGCACTTTTGACGTCATTGATTCAATATGACGAAGATTCTTCTCAAGACAATTAAGGCATGGCTCTTTCCTTATTATACCCAAAAATTAGGGGGGTGGTCTATCTTCTAAGGCTTTATCCACATTAACCTAAAACTTTTTCAGACTAACAGGCTTTCAAATCTTGTCATATTTAACTGGATGATATCTGCAAATTAGGTCACGAGACCTGTCTGAGCTATTTTTAGCTCAAATTTCTTATTAGCAAAATGGCACCACTTTTTACTGCATCTAGGAAGCAGCCATTAGCTTTATCATGTTAAGACTAGTGACTGTTGGGGCTTTTTTAAAAATAAAAGCATAAATTAAGAATTTACTTTTGCTGGGGGACTGGGTACTAGTACAAAATGCCGTTTATTTTCAAAATTAATGAAAAAATTAACAAATTCCGGGCACAGATGTTTTGCTGCTAACGTTTTGAGCTATTTGGGTGCATTCAGGGTAAATGACTCTTGATGTAAACTGGTGTCATTTTCGCTCAAAGAATTTTTGGAAGATTTTGGCCGTCAGAAGTCACGTGACCTAATTTGCATATATCATCCAGCTAAATATGACAAGATTTGCAAACTTGTTAGTCTGAAAAAGTTTAAGGTTAATGTGGTTAAAGCGTTAGAAGATAGAGCACCCCCCTAATTTTTGGGTGCAATAATGAAAGAACCATGCCTTAAAGTGTCTATACCGCCAACAGGGTTTTTATAGTTATGGTAGCTCTATACTGTGTAAAAAGGTATTCTAAGAAAAAAAATTGGATTCTGAGATTTTAACGCCCTAAGATATCGCCTTAAAGTTCCCGCTTCAGCCACGGCCAGTGAAGTGGGCCGTGAGTCAATGCAGAAAAGAGTCTGGGTTTCTGAATGGGTCGTGACGTCAAGTCAGGAATCACGAGATCCTTCTAGTTTAGGTAATTGTTGTTTCAGTAGCGGTGAGGAGTTTTTCTCGCCAAAAAACAACCAAATTGAAGTTTGCGAAGCAATGCGATCGTCAAGCAAGCAAAATAAAAGCATAAATCTTCGAGATATACCTGAAGTGACGTCATTCGTCACCAATCTAACATTACGCGGTCATCTTCATTGGGCGTGGCCATAGCGGGAAATTTAAAGCTTGATTTTATGGCAAAAAGTATCGGAATTCACTTTTTTGGGTTTGAAGTCATTTTTAGATGTTATAGAGATGATGAAAACCTAAAATAACTTTTTGGCGGTATAGACACTTTAATTGTTTTGAGTTTCCAAATTTGGTAAACAGCAGCTGGTTATGGAGAATTATGCGTGCGGTTTTAACCAATCAGAAACGGGGAAATATTTTGAATGAATAATGATTCATATTATTTGCCTCTACTTCACACTATTAATATCGTCTCCCTCATTTAACAATTAAAGAAACCACTACCGTACCCAGGCTGTTCTTTTGTAAAGCACAAAGGAAGCGTTAGAGCACGAAAAAAGTGGAGGGTAAACCGCTTCCTGTGTGCTTCACACCAGAACAGAGTACAGTCGAGGCTTCTTTCTTTGTTTTATTATAAAGAATCCACAAATTTCCCCCCGTATTTGGCTGCCGCTGAAGTTTCAAACCAAGCTTGAGCGTCCTGAAGGAGGGGTGTGGGGTACCAATCCCATTTCGCAACCCATATTTTATTCCAAATCCAGGGTTCAAAATAATTTTTGAACGGTGGCCGGTCGTGTTGACCGGCCAAACCAATTTTAGCTCAGTCATGTTTCTTTTTTGACCGGTGAAAATATTGGACGACTTATTTTGAAGGGGTGGGCACAAAACGTGGGGTAGGCCACATGGCCTACCCTGTGGTCTACCCTATGGCCTACTCTATGGCTTACCGGTGGTCAGATTTTGCAAAACATTATCACGACATTGGTAAGAGTCGACTGAGTACGCGGCATAAACTTCTATCAATCGAATAGGGGTATACTAAAAAGTCACGAACATGATTTTTAAAGTCACATGGAACAAAACAAAATATGCCAATGTTACAGCACTCAGCCTTAAAACACCCTGTTTCTCTCTGTCTTCAACGTATCCTCGAGTCAAGCACTCAGCTTTAATAAAAGGGAGGAGAAGGTCCAATATTGCGTTACCCAAAATGGCGGCGCCACGATCCATTTAAGTGGCTGTCAGTTTGTAACATTTAGTGGAGTGTTAGTGTAAATAAGAAGTGAACAGTGGGCTGTGACTAAATGTGGGACGGGGACTGTGATGCTGGATTCGTGAATCAGGGACGTGTGGACTGGGGGACGCGTGGACTCGGGGTCGTGGGACTCACAAAAGAGGCAATTTGAGCCGTCGATCTCTGAGTCGTGGGGCACGAGGACGTGAGAACTCTCTGAGACGCGATACCGTTAGCATGAGGACATAGGGATATCAAACAAACATCACCCGATTTTTGCATGTAACATGTAAAATATAATTTTCTGTGGTGTCCAGAAAGGTATTTTGAACAGCTATTATGTGAACCAGAGAAAGGTACATGCCAGGAAACCAAGGAAAGATACAAATAGATTGTTTTAGCCTGAGTGCGGTAAGATTTGCATTGTTTCGTTCCCTATTGAAAATCGTGTCAGTGACTTTTGGGATGCCCCTGTTCGATTGATAGAAGTTTATGCAGCGTACTCAGTCGACTCTTACCAATGTCGTGTTAATGTTTTACAAAATCTGACCACCGGTAAGCCATAGAGTAGGCCATAGGGTAGGCCACAGGCTAGGCCACAGGGTAGGCCATGGCCTACACCATGTGGCCTACCCCACGTTTTGTCCACACCCATTTTGAAATTGAAGAATTTCTCTATTAAGGTAGCCTGCGAACGCAGACGTATTTCCGGCTGTCGGTTGTCTCCGCCGAAAGTGACAGCCGGAAATACGTCTGCGTTCGCAGGTTACTATTAAGGTGGTTCAAAACAGTTTCCAGGACTTTCCAAGACGTAGATTTTCATGGGTCATAATTAACACTCTTATCAATTGATGCTACAATCATGGTATCAAAAAAATGCCCAATCACTGGTGAACACATTGGTATTATTTTTGTGACACAATAGGTTACCATAGCAACACTATGACCTGCTAAAAACACCCTTAATTTCTGCTTTAAGCGCCTATATTTCAAAAACGGCACGGTGAAATTTTTTCTTATTATAGAATTTTGATAAGCAGGATAATATGCAACTTTTGGCAAAGTTTAAAAAAATTCTGTACATGGGGTTCAGAGCCACCTTAAATCTTCGAAAAGTTAAGGTGGCTCTGAACCCCATGTGCAGAATTTTTTAAAACTTTGCCAAAAGATGCATCTTATCCTGCTTATCAAAAATCTATAATAAAAAAAAATTTCACCGTGCCGTTTTTGAAATATAAGCACTTACAGCTGAAATTAAGGGTGTTTTTAGCACGTCATAGCGTTGCTATGGTAGCCTATTGTGTCACAAAAATAATACCAACGTGTTCACCAGTGATTGGGAAGTTTTTTGATACCATGATTGTAGCATCAATTGATAAAGAGTGGTTGTAATGACCCATCAAAATCTAAGTCTTAGAATGTGCTGGAAACTCTTTTGAGCCACCTTAAGCCAAAAATATCGCCTCATATGCACAAATATGTGTTGTTCAGAATACATTCCACTCGACGCAAAACTTGAAATGCAGGGCTGCCAGTGATAACAACGTTCAAAACTCGTTATATTATTTATTAGAAATGCTCATTTAACGGCCGTAGTTACTCTGCACATTTTTCAGTCACAGATAAATTTAAATTCAAAAAATACAACTGTACGGACTGGGAACTAACGTAATTGATTGACATAAAACGACAAGAAAAAACTAATAGTAGAGATAAAGTTTCTTTGCAATAAAATTTTGTTGTTTTTGTTTGTTGTTTAGATCACGGATCAACAGAGACTCTTTAATTTTACAATGCCGGCATGTCTGATCGACCAGTTGCTAATATTTCAAAATGATCCCACTTAAGTACTCCCGCAAATGATGTTACAACAGGGCTCCTGTGTTACAATAATTCAAGTAGGTGTAAATCATAGCATAATATTGATCACTGAAATCCCAGGGTTATACTTACCAGCTTTTT
>JAHPZR010024019.1:0-2500 GCA_019787425.1 Platygyra sinensis
TTCTTTGCACCCCGGTTTCTTAAAACGAACCAACAAAAACCCAAAAATGCACGAGGATTGGCGAAGCCTGTTCTGAAGACGATGGGATCCTTCTCTGAACAAAATCCTACGAGCAGGGAGGTTACAAGTTCCTGCCACGCTCCTGTCGTTTCTGCCGGCAGGAAACCTTAGTTTTCCAACCTGTGAAGCCTTCTTATTCTTCTACCTCTCTACCTCTCCTTCAGAGTCAGTATCACCGTCACTCAAACTAAAGCTGCCTTCTTTTTCATTAGGAGACTGGTAGTATTAAAATTGCATCCTCATTTGAATTAGCCAGCTCATTACTTTCAATAAGAGCTCTGTTCACCTTACAGTGAATTCAAATTGCTTACATAGTTTCAAGATCATTTCAGGTACATAAGTTCACAGGCAGATTAAATGCCCGACCCATTTTACATATCGTGGTCGGACGGATTTAGCATGCGTCTTAACCTACACCCTCATTTTAGCCTGCTCGTTTCTGGTTTTCTCCTGTAGCGAGGCAAGTAAATTGTATGTGATGTTGGCAGTTTATAATATGAATTTGAATGTGTGTATATGTCCACTTGAGAAATCCTTTTAACATCTTCTTAAGATCGAGTGCCTCCAGTTTGGATCTCATTTAGTCATTTTGTTACCAGTGAAAAGTCCTGCACATGCTGTAATTGGACAAACATGCTCCAGATTGACTCAAAAAAGGTGTTTGAAACATTTTTTCGACGTTTCTCGATCCCCGGAAATAAGCCATGTCTCGACTGGTCATGGTTACAAAATGTTTATTTAGCCCATTCCCAGTTTTGACATCTTTTCCCAATCCCTTTTTCCAGGACAAAAACAGGCCAATACCGGTTCCCATTTAACCCCTTCATGACTGTCAAATTTTATTTTCCAATTAACAAATGAAGAAGCCTAAGCCGTGTATAACGCTGTGATAAAACATGACGAGCATTTGAGAACGCGATGGAAATGTAGAAAACATGAGCCGCAGGCGATTGTTCTCAAATGTACGGATTGTTTTATCACAGTGTAATTTTAAAAAATACACGTCTTAGGCTTCTGCTGATCTTGAGGTAATGTAGCGAAAAACAATAAGGCATGCATTTCCTATGTTTTATACTCTGTCATAATTGTATAGATAAGACCCTGCGCGCACTCTTATTGGTCAAAAACCCATGTTTTATCAGAGTTTAAAATATAGATAGGACCCTGCGCGCGCTCTGTTTGGTCAAAAACCCATGTTTTATCAGAGTTTATAATATTCAATCTTCGTTCACTGTCTAAAATCCGCACGCGTCATTGGTTAAAATTGATCACGCGAGTTCCCGTTACCTGGCGACATCAAAGTGACAGAGTGCGTTATTCCAATAACGCATAAAAACTGTGCAGTGTTCTTCAACTTCAAACGAACATGGCTTCAAGTTCAAGATTTTCCGAGGTTGAGGAGGAAAAAATTACTGAAATAATTGACGCTGCCATCCCGGAAAACACAAAAAGGCAAACCACTTGGAGTGTGTCTATTTTCAATGGTGAGTTGAGCAAAACTTTTCTTTAGTTCATTGTTTTCTCATTCAAACAAGTCGGGCGGGAAGCCATTGTTAGTCTATCGCCAGCAGTGAACTCAAATTGAATATTAAAAGGGTTAGAGACTGTGAGTTCGTGTTTTGTCTTCAAATACACGCACTTGCTTACTGTACAATGAACTCGAAATTTTCAATACTGCACTCAGCTTCGCTTCGTGCAGTATTAAAAATTTCGAGTTCATTGTACAGTAAGCGCGTGCGTGTATTTGAAAACAAAACACTCACAACAGTCTCTAACCCGTAAGTAATACACGGCTTAGGCTTCTTTATTTGTTAATTATATAATGACCAAATCAATTCGCGCGCTCTGATTGGTCAATCAGCTATGGTTTACTTTACCAGTTAACTCATGGAAAATCGCGCGTCTTCTGAATTATTATTGCCCCCGCTGGGTTTTTGGCCCCAGAGGGCCAAAAACCCGAGGAGGCACCTTAGGACTCCCCGCGTAATAGAGAGAGAAGAAGAGAGAATGTAGGTATTTCCGGTATATAGCCGCAAAAAATCTCGATTTGATCGCTTGCACGCCCGCAAGGTATCGACGTTTTTCCCGCAAACGCTCATGGGAGGCCAGCAAAGGGACACGGGCGCGAGGACTTGCGGGATCGGCGTCTTTACCACGAGCTTTGTCCTTGGTTTAGATCTCGAGTTCAAGCGTCCATGAAAAGCGTTTGTATTTGCCGGCCTCCATTACTATTTCAGCGCGATCAAATAAGTTCGCTTCGAAATGGCCGAGATTATGATCTAAAACAAATTGAAAACGCTTTCAGAGATCCTGAAGATGGATTTTGGGGAAAAAACAGCTCAGAGAGCCCTGAAGTATACTAGATCGAAATTCGAGGCCAGTGTGGTTCATTTGCGACCAAATAGCTAAATCAGCACAGTACCTTCCGATCGTCAGAATT
>JAHPZR010024019.1:7500-17500 GCA_019787425.1 Platygyra sinensis
CTTTGTCATGAGAATGGTGTACATATTTTCTGACAGCCTGTAACCTGCAGGCAAAAGTTAAACAGTGAGTTGCAAATTTATCAAAACAATCATAGCCAGGTCCACTAAATAAATGTTGATGAATCCACTTACTGTTTCCCCAGTTTGCAAGAGATGATGGAATCAAAATTTAGTATAAAAGCAATTCAACATAGAGTTTTAATAAGCATTTTGAAGAATTTCTGGAAAATTAAGATTAGCACAGAAAACAATAAATTATTCATCTAGTTAGGGGAGGTTAAAAAATTCAAGCTGAGAAGCTATCCTAATGACAACATTTGCAGATTTATTTCATACACTTCTGTAAATTAAATATCTATTTAGAGTATTTTTGCTGCGGAGCGAGCATAGCGAGGGAGCAGCAACATAATCAGGATTTACAAAAGAATATAAAAAGGGAGTACGAATTCTCGTTTTCATCACTTTTTACTAGAATGTATTGCATTTAACCAGAGTGCATTGCGCTACGTACAACAAGAGGATGTCATTTACCGTCTTTTCGCATTGAGTCTACTTAGAAAGTTTGCTCTGATTTACCTCTGAAACGATGTGAAGGAGATCATGATTGACTTCACAGCTCTTGCTATGTTAATGTAACACGTGAAAGTTTGTAAATCTGGACGATAAATTGTGACATCTTATTTTAAACTTAGTATGTCATTTTTTAGCAGTCTCACTTCCATGGTCGAATTCTTAAATCAGATGAAGAGAAATAGTCGTTACTAAAACTTGTAGAATAATTAAAACAAACGGTAACTGTAGAACACACTTATTTCATATATAATACAATCTATTCCTTTTCATCCAAAGCATGAAGTTGATGCATACGAGGACAGATTTTACATTACACACTACAATTTGACACTACTTTAGGAAATAAAGATTATAATGCAAGACTTGGAACACGCAGATAGATTGATAACTACGTAAAATATGTCACTATCAACAGAATGTGCCGCAGCATTACTATCTTTTAGATACCCTCGTCTTGTACATAAATTTGCCTGTGCATATGAAAAAATCAGTAGCCTTGGTAAATAAAGTGAATATCTTTATGAATGGGTAAGCCATGGATAAAAACCATTCATAGTGGAACAGGGCAATTTACTTACCAAAGTTTGTAAGAGCTGTGAACAAAAAAAACATAGATTGAAATTTAATATCAGTGATAAACCATAGTGAGTAAACAGAGAGGTATTGAAATTAATTACAGTGGGGACCCTCCACTGTGAGCACCTGACAGTTTTTTTTTATGACTATGCAATAAGCAAAGAGCTCTCAATACATGCAAAAGAACTAGCTTTTTAAACAGATTGCAAATGCTTGACTGTTTGATAAAATATGAAGAGCCTTCAATGGATTATCATCTTGAAAAATGCTAAAAAAAACAACAAGCATTTATTCCTGGGTTCAAGTGTCCTAGTCTTTTATCAAAAGAATAGCCATGAAATGTTAATCAGAAATGCATTAAGTCACAATCTTGTGGAGGAAAAAAAAGAGTTTTACAAATGAATGATTGGTAGTCTTGCTGTATGAAGGAAGTCATTTATCTTCTGTCACCTGTCACTGTCACGTACATCATCATGGTCATATGACCAATAATATTACGATCTATCATTCTTTAACATTGTTTAATAAAAATATACCTATTTTTAATTCTTGTCTATCAATGGTTCCAGAATTATCCTGATCATAGCTTCTAAATGTTCTTTGCCAGTCAGTTACATACTGCCACAATGCATAGAACTCATTGAACTCAATTGCACCTGAGTTATCATGATCAAACATACCTAAAGAAAAAAAAAAGTTTTAATGGAAACTTTCAAATTGAAATTTATTATAATTTAGATTTATAACTGACTCCACAATTTTGAAAATCAATAGAAATACCAATCATGAGTCGTACTGTCTCAGGGTTAAATGGTGTCCATGTTCCTAACAAAAACAAAAAAAAACCAAAGTCAAACATTTCTTATGTTAATCAACACTTAATTTAAACAACCGACACTCAACCGATGTATTGGTCGACATATCAGCTGAGTGTCGACTGATATGTCGGCCGACGTATCAGTCCAGTGTCAGTAGATATGTTGACCGAGATGTGTCAGTCGACATATCGACTGACATATCAGTCGAGCATCGGTCGATATGTCGACCGATATGTTGGTTGATATGTCAACCGAGAGTGGTTGTCCGATTGTCAGCCGACATGTTGATCGATAGGCTACTGACTTTCCACCAATACTTCACTGCTACTTGTGTATTGGTGACTGTAGCTTGTGTCAAAGACATAATTTAACCTGTAGTTACCTTTAGAGCTGGATCTCACCTTTTTTGATAACAAACTTTTCACAGACACTGACGGCGAAGGCGGGCACTCGTGGTAGCCTTTAGCCATCGTTTCCAAAATTGTTTGTGTATTCCGTCCCATATTAATTCCTAATTAATTTATCGCAGTTAATTCCTATTCCTTTTTCTTTTTTTCAATTTTCTAAGACGACGTTATTGCAATTGGTTGTATGTCTTGTACTGCATTATAGAATGGGTGTATTCATTTCCAGCATCTGACAGTCTAAGCTTTTGCCCAATATACCAACAACAGTCGACCGATATTCCGCCGACAATCAATGGTCAGCTTATTGGCCGAGTGTCGACCCCTATATTGACGGAGATATCTGCCGACAGTCAGCTGATATGTTGACCATCACTCGGCCGATATCTCGGTCAATACATCGGTTGATATGTCGACCAACATATCTCGGTTGTTGTATCGGCCAAGAGTTGGTCGATATGTCGACTGACATATCGGTCGACACTCGGCCGATATAACGACTGATACATCGGTCAAGTGTCGATCGATATGTCAACTGATATATCCGTCAAGGGGTGCACAAAATACACATGATCCATTTATTCTTTACTATTTGGCTGATAGGCTGCTTATATCCTACTTTCGGCACACTTGTTGGTTTTCTGGGCAATCTGTACCCTGCAAACACCATTTTAAAATGCATTGTGACAAAATCACAGACGAGTATATAATTTATTGAATAAGTTTGTAACTCTCAGTTTCAATCACCTATGTGGGCACACCACGGTGATTGCCACAGAAATCCTGGTTAATTTATTCTGTCAGACACCAGATCTATGTTTGGCAATTTTGTTCACTGTTGCAACTATTCAGAATCACTGGAGAAAATTGCTGACATAGGCTTTTAGCAGTAGCAGGCATGCCTGCAAAAAACTGCCACATGTGTCACTGGCTTAAACATCATGCAGTGCTTCTCATTACCATTTGACAATGCTTGTTGAAGTTCATCAGCTGATATGGAGCCATTTCTGTCTTTATCAATTCTATACAAAGTAATGATTGCAGCAGAAGTTGTTAGTTTGTAAAGGAAATTTTGATTGTGGCGTTTAAACAAGTAGTAATTAAATTAATTTTTAATATCCAAACAGTAGCTGACAGATTTATAACATATTACGCCTAAAACTGCTGTTGAAAGCATCTGCAACCAAAATGTGCTCTATTTCTGAAAGCGGAAATAGAAAATACTCCGAATACAGCTTACTTCAAAGACTGCACGTTTCTGTTTTGAATCTGAAGGATACAGTAAAGAAAGCCCGCATTTTTTAATCTCCGTATCTTAGAACTCACTGAATATAAGCCAGCTCAATAATAATTTTAACCCAAAGACGATCCACTAAATACCACTTACTTGGCGAATATATTCCAGAGAAAATTTCTATCTACTGGAACTCTTGCAGCCATGACGAAATGCACATACTCAGTTGATTGAAGAGATACGGACTGGGGAGGGGAGTGCAGTACCAACGGGTGGAGGTAGGGGTTTAAAAATTGTAATATTTACTGTAATAAAGGAACATAGCGATTGAAACAAATAAAAGTTAAGCAAGCGTAAAAATCGAATGAATTTACCCATATCTGAAAAATTGTTACAATTTTTAAAATAATGAAAGTGATTCTCAAGGAGTTTATTTTAGTTTTTCTGACCTACCCCTCCCAAGGATATCTCTTTTTTGCAAATAGCTGTGACACCGCGCCATTTCGTTATTTTCAATCATGGCGTACTACGGTCAACCTCCGCCTCAACATGATCAAAATTTCTTGTGGAACGTTTTCCAAAGGTAGCTGCAGAAACAAAATATAGCTGATGGATTTGGGTAGGAGAGGATCTGAAGTAAATTTTGACCAATTTTTGCGTGATTTACAGGGTCGACAAAGACAGAAGCGGTGCAATTTCAACAGACGAACTCCAACAAGCGCTGTCAAACGGTATGTTTTATGTATTACACTTTGACTTTTAAACTTATCAAGCTGTTTATGCATTGCTGTTGCTGTAAATACTTAATCCTTATATGTCTAGATCATTGATTACCTTTTCTCTTCACTCAACAGGGACATGGACGCCTTTTAACCCCGAAACTGTTCGACAAATGATCGGTCTGTACTGGCCATAGTTTTGACCTCCATTCTGTTAACTTGATATTTCCTGGGACATAAGCTCGGTTGTCACCTGCATTTATATATGCAGTGTCGTTTCGCAGACTTGCTGATCTTTGTTAACCCATTATGTCACCCAATCACAGTTTAATTTTTAGACTGTATAGTTCTTTTGTTATGCTTTGAAAACTATCTAGTTTTCGATTTTATTTTGTGGCATTCTTTCCCAACCACTTCCGTATTCCATGTTGCGTTGATCCCAGTGAGAGCACTGCGGTTGATGGTTAGGTGTGAAATAATGACGCAATAACAAACCATAAAAAAATCCCTGCAAGCCAACTTGCCAGCCCCATCTGATATGAAAAAAATATCCAGTGTACAATGTTTAAATGTTGACACAAATATTGTAATTAGATTGTCTGACTGTATTAATAATTTGTTACTTTTCAGGAATGTTTGATCGCGACAACAATGGGACCATCAATTTTCATGAGTTTGCAGCGCTGTGGAAATACATTACAGACTGGCAAAATACCTTCAGAACGTATGACAAAGATAATTCTGGACATATAGACAAAAATGAGCTTAAGACAGGTATCAATCACATCATATGTTTATTCCAAGAGAGAGAGAAGGAATTATTTTAACCCTTCCATTCTAAAGAGTACCTGATTTCAAAATTCAAGAAATCTGACTGTCATTTTGCAGAGTCATAAAATAATTTTGGATGCACTTTCATTTAACATGGCTAGTGCGCTCTTACTGATGCAATTCAGTGCATGGACAAGGATTGGAAAAAAACAGACACACCATTGATTCAGTGATCATTTTATTTGCTAAATGCTAGTTTTTCTTCATAATTGAAAGCAGTGTATTGAAAGTTTTAGTCTTTGATTACAGAGGTATGTTAGAAAAGGTGTCAGATGTAACCAAAAGAACCCAGATAAATGCAGTGCAAATGTGCGGAATAGCTTTCTCAGAAATACGTCAATTTCTTGAGAACCATTCGTTACAATTTCATGAAATTTGGCGCAAAAATAGTTATATAAGGAAATAAGTAACTGGAGTATTGAAAAAAAAAGAACTTGAATAACATTAAATTTTAGACATACCAGTGAACCATCAACAAGGGATAATAATTATTATAGATCTCTCTGATATAAGCTTGTGGGATGCAAATTGTGAAGAAAATCTAACAACCAGATTTTTTGCAAATAAAACCGATTTTTGAGGCCTGTTTGTAGTTGTTGACATTGCCATGGCAACGGCACATACTGGTACATCAGATAAACTAGCCAAGAAACAAACTTGCTTGCTTCCATTTTTGGTGACCAAAGGATCCAAGGTTTAGGAGAAAAAGGTGAATGAAACACAGGTATCAAAAACTGTGTTGTCATTGAGATTGAAACTGAAAAATAAGTGAGACTTACCTGTAAAGTAGAGTTTGATTGGATTCTACCAAGTTATATTAGAACCAAGGGATTAAATGGGATTGCAAGTGCAGCGCTCCAAGCTGCGACCATTTTGGTCGCCATGGCGAGTGGAAAAAAATACTTGGGGACTAAAATTCCGACAAAAGTCGCCAATTGGTGAACAACAGATAAAAAGAGAAACTTCCTTGAAAAATTATCCATAACATGATGAATTTAATCAATAGAACAAGGGGTGGCATCACCTGTCTTTCTCTTTTCCCCTCTGGTCATTCAGAAACTCAACATGAACGCTTAAACTTGAAGTAGCAAAGTGAAGTGTGGAGAACATGTCGTTCAGTGCATTAGCTCTTCGTGTAATAGGTCATAAATTGTCCTCCCCTTCAGGTTTTTTCTTGGCGACTGAATTTTTTTTATGGTGACCATTTTACAATTGAAGGTTGCCAAAAGGCGACCTTTTGAAAAAGTGAGCTTGGAGCGCTGAAGTGCATGCCTTAATTCAGATTTTGATGGACTGAATGTGGCTGTTAAATCATTGGAAGAGGTTTACAATCAAGATACCCCAGTAAATGCAGCATGCATTAACTCAGATTATGACAGTCTACAAAGAAACAGTCTGTACAGCAAAATTCTGACCAAGAAAGAACCAGTCAGATTTCTTAGAATTACATCAAAGACTACCTTATCATATAGTATTTAATGTAAATATTTAAAAAATTTTTGCTGAGTTTTCTTCTAAGCATCTCTTCCCTCCTTTTTGCAGCTTTGACTAGTTTTGGTAAGTACATGCATAAACTGAGGTATCAGTTATTTTTCCATAATTTTTATATTATATGTAGATTAGTTTACACAATTAATATAAAATTTTTGAATTTTGTCTTGTCAAGTCACTTATAAAACCAAAACCAGTATAAATTTGTATCTTTTTCCTCCGCAGGTTACAGATTGTCAGACAGATTCTATGAGATTTTGATCAAAAAGTTTGATAGAAGTGGACGGGGAGTAGTCAATTTTGATGATTTCATTCAGTGCTGTGTAGTAATACAGGTTAGTTTTATCAATGATTGTAATATAGCTAGGACCCTACATGTGTTCTAATTGATCAAAATTCCAGTTTTATCAGAGTATTAAACATAGATTTGTGTTTTATTGTTTTTTTGCATGACAAAGTGTATAGCATAGAGCAAATGAAGGCACCTAAGTCAAGGATGTATTACATTATGATAAAACACTTTGGAGAATACTCTCAAAATGTAGAAAACCCTCACCTGTGGCACAATGTTTTCTTTATCAGGGCTCGAAATTAACTTTTTCGCTCGGGAGCCAGCTGGCGACTAACAGAAAAATTTTAGTCGCCAGCTCGTAAATTTTAGTCGCCAACTTATTTTATATATTGAAAATTTGAATAATGATGCGTGACACTATAATAACAGTAAAAAGTTAATGAAAAACTCTTTAAAAAAACTCTTTAAAATGAAAAACTCTTAGAAATGAAAAACTCTTAAAGTGTCTATACCGCCAACAGGGTTTTTATAGTTATGGTAGCTCTATACTGTGTAAAAAGGTATTCTAAGAAAGAAAATTGGATTCTGAGATTTTAACTCCCGCCTTAAAGTTCCCGCTTCAGCCACGCCCAATGAAGTTGACCGTGAGTCAATGCAGAAAAGAGTCTGGGTTTCTGAATGGGTCGTGACGTCAAGTCAGGAATCACGAGATCCTTCTAGTTTAGGTAATTGTTGTTTCAGTACTGGTGAGGAGTTTTTCTCGCCAAAAAACAACCAAATTGAAGTTTGCGAAGCAATGCGGTCGTCAAGCAAGCAAAATAAAAGCATAAATCTTCGAGATATTCCTGAAGTGACGTCATTCGTCACCAATCTAACATTACGCGGTCATCTTCATTGGGCGTGGCCAAAGCGGGAAATTTAAAACTTGATTTTATGGCAAAAAGTATCGGAATTCACTTTTTTGGGTTTGAAGACATTTTTAGATGTTATAGAGATGATGAAAACCTAAAATAACTTTTTGGCGGTATAGACACTTTAAAAGTGTCAGTGAACATTAAAAAATGTACACTTTTTAATGTTCATTGACACTTTTAAGAGTTTTTCATTAACTTTTTATTTTATATAATATAACTTACTGATACACAAAAACACGATTTTGTACGTTGCTTTGCATGCAAAAAAGTCACAATTGAAGAGCGAAAACAATTAGAAACTACACGAGTAACACCGAGATATAAAGCTACCATTGTTCTCTCATGTCTTTGGTCCATAGTCCATAGTCATTTTAAATGAAGCGAGGTATAAAACGTTTAAGTCTGTGGTTTTCGTTGTGAGACAAACTTGGGTCCTGGAGTATTTTCCCTTTGCTACTTCTCAGTCCTTCGAGCTGCCGTTCTTTACTGATTTTTGACTTGCTTTTATCAAAGTTCAGGGTTCGAAATTGCGACTCACTGGTTGCCTACACAACCACATTGCTTGTACCAGTCTCCGAACGGGAGAATAAGCCGCTGAAAAAATATGGCGCACTGTAAGCTATCGATGTGTTTAAATACATTAATTTTCTTCGATCTCTTGCAATTTTCGGACATTGTTTTACTGGGAACAGAAAAGTGAGTTATATACTGGCTACCATATCCGATTGGTTTCCTAAACAAAATGATTTAAAAACAAAAGTTGTGTCGTGGTTTTCTTTAGTTATCGCACAAAACACGCGAGTCGCCAGCTGGCGACCAGTTCTGAAAATTTAGTCGCCAGTGCTCAATTTTTGGTCGCATTGGCGACCAGTGAGTCGCAATTTCGAACCCTGTTTATTTCCTGTCATGTTCTCGAATGCCGGTCATGCTTCATCACAGTGTTAACCACGGCTTAGGCTTCTTTATTTATTAAATAATATTGAGCACTTATTAATTTAGAGTGAAGTCTTTACCAGAAAATCTTAAACCTGGGCCTTACTGTACTGTCCTCACTATCACTCAGCCAATACAGCATGGTCTAAGTATGAGATTTTTCTGTAGATACCGAACGTTAGAGATTAATAGGTTGTTTATGATATGGCTTTTTGCTTTGCATTTGCTGGCCCATAGTTTGGCCATGGGCATTATGGGAGAATATGTCTTAGAATTAGCCAATCATAGCACACATTATATTGACTAAAAACACTTGTAAGCCATTCAATAATACTTCATAATCCAATAAATAGGAAAAGTATGGGGTGTGAGGATGAAGACAAAACCAATGCTTTTTTAGTGTAGACTTGAGAGCAAAGACATCATGATTTCTTGCGTGTTTATTTGTTATTTGTGATCGTCCGGGTGAGTGTACTTCTGAAAAGAACTGTTGTTGGTGACTGACATTTTGACAACCTGAGCAGAAGTCATCTTCAGAGTCAGACGGACTTCAAACTGACCAATTTGACTAACAAAAGATAGATCGATACCGACCAATGACTGATGACAAACTTAACACGAGTCTTTCAGCCCATACCATGATGGCTTAACTGACCAATCGCTTTCAACGGGCCATACTTACATGTATAACATCATCGACTGACAAACACTATTCACTTGACTCTGAAGATGACTTCTGCTCATGTTGTCAAAACGTCAGTAACCAACAACAGTCCTTTTCAGAACTACACTCACCGGGATGATCACACAATATGAACTACATGTCAGGCTAGAAGGCGTTGTGATAAGACATGAGAGTGATGCTTGCGTTTTTGTCTTGTCTCTCCTAAACCCCTTTCCATCCATACCACTTCACATGAGCTGAATCGAATGCAAATGAGAAAAATCCTTTGCTCTCCCTTATTATCATATTATTCAGCTCATGTGAAGTACGGCATCTGAAACAGGCATTAGAGAAAAGACTGGCTGCCAGCAGTCTAACAACCCTTGGGTTCATTGCACTTTCTGGTATAATGATACTAACTCTCTTTTCACTTCCATTTCTTCTCAGATGTTAACAAGCGCATTTCAGGGCTTTGACACAAACAGGAACGGATGGATCACAATTAACTATGAACAGTTCTTGTCTTTAGTGTTCAGCCTTAAAACATAGAT